>JAGXCT010036836.1:17006-65260 GCA_022495035.1 Philopotamus ludificatus
ATATTTCGAATTATTTGTCGAAGAGATTTATTTAAATTGTTTTGATTTGATTAAATATTTAGAATACGAGTGTTTATAAAATTATAAAATTCAATTGTTATCTTGCACCAGAAAATGAAGCTCCAAGCTTTTCTGAAAATATCTGTATTGATATTTTAGGATTTCAGTTATCAAGAGCCAGAAAATATATTTTTTACCTCTCACTAAATATTTAGAATTTCCATCACAATTTTTTGAAATCAAATATACAAAATGGATATTTAGTATAAGATTATATAAGTTTTAATCAGTCGGCGATTTCGGACTTTTTAAAAAAAAAACGCAAAAGTTACAAAAGCTGTGTACATATATATATTGCATTCTTAAGGCGTTCATTTATTTTTCACCCCAAAACGGAACACATTTACAAATTTTTCATATATTTTTCACCTCAAAACGAGACATATTTAGGACGAATTTTAGCCTTATAATTTACTATAAAGTATGCAATTTTTTAGTGTAAAATATTTTTAAAAATACAAAAATATATGAGAATTTTTAAATGTATAATACCATATTACAAATAGTACAAATTAACAAAATTCTACATATTTAATTTTTGGATCAAATTAAAGCTGAAAAGTATCTACTTTTATCCCACTTTTAATATTTGATACTTAATTGCGAAAAAAATGAATAACTCGTTGAATTGAAGTCGTTATTTTTGGTAAAAAATAGTCGTTAATTTAAAAAAAAATAATAATGATTTAAAAATTGCATTTTCTTCCAGCTATAGATGGATTAAAAAGTTAGTTTAATGTTTTGTAAAAAGATTTGACTCATTTATATATAAATGAGATTTAAATTTTGCTAACCTATTACCGGATGTCTTCTTAAGCATGTTTATTAGATCCTTTTTCTTTAGACTTGATAGACAAAATATTACTTATATTGTAATTTAGAGTATCTTATATATAACTTCATCCCACAATAAATGGGAAAAGAGATACGAACCTTCATCTAATTTATCAATTAAAGAAATAAATTTATTACAAAGTTCACAGACATATTTTATATTGAACTTTTAATGTAATTATATCGGACTCATCTCTAGGTACTATTCTGAAAATTTACATTGGTAAGTAACATGACTTTGAGAACTTCGCTCGTCCAAAACTTCTTCACATGGGAAAATATCGTTTCTATGGGTGCATTAGTGCTGGGAAGACATTAAATATATTCAACAATTATTTAAAAATTCGTATGTTTCAAATTATTGGTGTCGGTTGAAACATTTCCAGTGTTCTATTCTGTCAACTTTTCCCTTTGTAATGTACTTAGAAATGATTCACTCATTTATAATACTCATCAAATAATTATAAGTCTTGTTTAGAATTAATGAATCCTTTTACAATTAATTCATCCATTACACTCTTAATTTATTTCCATTTTAGTAGTTTGGTTAAATTCGCCCTTTGAAATCATTTTAATTCTGCAGAGAACACAGTCCACTGCTCTAAATATTCTTTGCTTACTTTATATAACTCAGCAGCTGTGGTTTTCTGTGGTAGCTACTTTCTTGCAATTTCGCCATTAAATTACGAACGGAGTGGGAAAGAAACAGAGTACTTTGTTTCAAGATTAAATTGTTTATAAGTTAATTTATTCCGTCCGTTTTTTAATTGTTATCGTGGTTTAGTATCTTTTTAAAAACGGGACATTTCGGCGAACCGAAGTTGTGCCTGGGGATAACGAGACAGACTAGCTAAAAACGGGATAGTCCCTTTAAAACAGTACGTATGGTCAGCTTATGCATGCTACACTTTCATTTATGAACAAAAAGTAAGAAGATTCTTTTGTATGTGCAATATGTTCAATTGTCCAACGTGTAATAAATAATATTTTCTTGAGTGTATAGATCAATTTTACTTTCATCTTTGAAACTAAAATATATTTTTTGTCAAAAAAACTAAATTCTGTGCTTACGCAAATTTTCGACTCGGAAAATCCTTCGGAATCAATAAATCGCGAAAGTCGAGGACTTACTCTATAGATAAGTATGGTTTAAATTTTGATTTTTATTATATTTATTCATTAGAAATATTTCGATAATCATGTTTCAAAAAACAATAATAAATTATTTTATATAACTGGTTTCATTGAAATTGGATTTTTTTATTTTAATCGAATAAAATAAACTATTGTATTTAAAAGAGTTTGATGCAAAATTAAAAAAAAATATTAAACAATTATTATCTACTTGGATTCGATGATATTGGATTTTGCACGATTTGTAAACGCATTCACATTCTTTCGATTCCTATTACGCATACCGGAAATTTTCGCCAAAACACCAACAAGATTGAATATGTAATTTAGAAATGTGATCCGGAAGATGTTTTGGAAAATAGATCCGTCTCATATACGAAAAATTCCATAAGAAATTGAGAATTTTTTCGCAGTAATGAAAAAAAATATTCCAGTACCATCGCACATATATATAAGCATTAAATATAATTAAAAAATAAATACATTCGAATGTAGCCGTAAACATATTATAATATAAACAAATATCACTAATTATTCACTACACCTTTATGTAATAGCACATTATTACGTTTAGAGAAAACTCATTTAACTTTGGGCCCAACTTCGTGTTGTTTCCTTTGCGATTCATTTCGGCTCTATATGCTTAGGATGGATGGTTATCGTGGATATTATATTCGTGTAATAAAACAATTTTGCTGTAGCATAAAAAATCATGTTTATTCTCGAATGTGTTGTCTTAAAATTTCCAATACACATTTTCAAATAAACATACAAGCAGTACCGTTTTTGATGATTAATTATGACAGTTGTATCAATAAAGAATTCATAATTAAATAAATATTACTGGCGATTCAATAAGAAAATTATATTCGATAACTGTGTTAATATTGATGTATTAAGAGCAATTATTTATTTAATCCAACTGTACAACTCATAACATTTTTAATAAAAATTAAGTAAAGACTGAATAAAGTATTTATGCGCTATACATTTTTTTTTATGAATATATTATATATTCAACGATGACTCTTATTACATAATAAATTCCGAATAAACACCTGGAGCGCAAATGCGATGCATTTAAATATATAAAGAATATTTATTATACGCTAAATATATACAATACAATTTTGAATAGACTATATATAAATTTAAGTTTAAAATTTAATGAAGGACCTTATTTAAAATGGTTCTAGAATAATAATTAAATTCGTAGTATAAATATTATTACTGTGTATAATGAGAATTTAAATTATTTACGTATGCATTGATATTCAACATTTTCATAGGACCATTTATCTATTCGATACAGAATCTTTTTACAAAGAAGCCTATCTTGCAATCTTTAAATGGGATTGTATAAATTCCCATTTTTTTATTCGCTTAAAATGTGAGATGGTCCTCACAAAAGGGGTTACTGAAAGGACGTTAACCTTTTATTCTGGAATTTATAGAGTATTTGCGTTTCCATCAAAGGGTTAACGCAAAAAGTCACCGAAAAAGTCACCGATACGAGTTAAATTAAAATAACCGGATATTCTGGTTCGTCGAATGCAAATTTTTTAATGAATTAATCATCTATAGACAACAATTTAATTTTCTCTCTGATAAATATATATTTTCGCAGTGAACGTTCGATCTGTTAGCCTTTTGCCATTCATCCACTATTTTGTCATTCATGTCTTTTCTTTTAATGTTTTTTTCCTTTACGTTGTCCGCTCTTTGTAAACATCTGCAAGATTTTCCGGAATAAGACAGATTACGACGAAAACCCAACGAGATTGTCAGCTAAGCGCAAACGTTTTTCCCTTTAACAAGAAATGTTTTAAATGAGCTTTGGCTAATTAACCATTAAATATGTACTTATCAACGACAATAAGGGATATTCTATGTAAATATTTTGAATAGGATTTAAATTAAATAAAAGAGTAAAAAACAATGTGCGTAATAAAGCTTTTCATAAATTCAATAGAATATTTATTCTATCTATATCAGTTAACGATACATTTATTTATTAAAGTTAATTCCAAAGTGCCAACTATGAATATAAATGTTTGATAAAGATTATTTAAGGATGCAGGAGTAATATGAATCCCTCACGATCACATTCTCTCCTGTCATAAAGAATTCCAAGAATTCATAGATTTTAATTGAAGGTGAAGTTGTGATTAACTTACAGAATTGTATTTAATAAAAAGTAAACAATGAAAGGTAATACATATATAAATATTATATTTTTTTTTATTATAGCATATTAAGATAACGTCTGTTTGGAAAAATAAATAAATATTTCCACCCCACAAAACCCCTTGTATTTTTATGTTATTGTCAACACACATTCCCAGACACGTAAATAAATATTTTATTGTGCATAGTTTCAAAGAATAAAAGATTTTTTAAATAAATTTATTAGCAAAAACAAATCAAGATGATAAATATTCCTTTACACTTAACCACTTCATTCTCTCGAACGAGCAGTGCTCGCGCGCGGCGCATGTATCGCATCGTGCTAGCCCGAGCACTGCTCGCCAGTTGTTACTTGACGCTCGTAGAGATTTACGCATATCGTTTGCTCTCTTTTAACTTATTGGAAAACATTAATAACTATTTTGTAAGATATATGTCTATATATATTATATTTCATAAATTCTATAAATTATTATTTAACATTAAAATGACGGAACGATTTTTTTTATTAGCATAAGTATTTTGATTTTTTTTTAATACTTTTATGCTTTAATTTGAACTTTTTTGAACTGAACAACTATTAAAATTATGTAAACTCTTTAAATAAAAAATAAAATAACCTGATGTTTTTAGTTGTATTATTGTAAAAAATAGTGCATGAAGTGGTTAAAAATATAGAAACGATTAAAACTATTAAAACATAATTTTACATACCTATCTGTCTTAAATTATGGAAAATCTGGAAATGAAGAGACAACGAAAAAACAACTAGAAATGAAGCATTTAATGTTTGATTAGATGCTTAGATTATATCTATTTAAAAATTAAGATTAAAATTAAATATGCATTATGCATATTTTTTTAAATAAAATTCATAATAAAATTCTACTATTCTTACTGATTTTCATGAATTTCCGCAATGCATTAATAATAGAGAATGCGTTGCACTATTTACCGATGAAAATTATACAAAAATGATATTTCGCAAATTTAAATTTTATTTATTTTTAAGCGCGTCGTTCACTTGTGCACGCTTTTCATATAAATTACAGGCATTTAGATTTTCTTTTCAGTGGGCAAAAAGGAAATGGATGCCGGCTGCGCTGGAAGTGCTTTGAGCCACAAAACCCATATCAAATATTTCTAACATTTCTTAGGAGAGAAGGTTCACCATTATGGGGGAGAAGGAAAAATTGTGGCGGAATTTTATGGATATCGAAATGATATTACTTTTATATGGAGCAAAAACGAGCCCACCTTTCATGCCACTCGTATGTGGAAAAACTTGGACTCCCCAAATTGCCCTCTCAAAAGAGAGATATATAATTTGACTTCACTTACAAGCAAAGAATACGTTGAAAATATCAATTTAAATTAATGTTCGAAATATAAAATGTAAAAAAATAACGTCGAATTAATGCGAATATTTGAGATAACGACGCGCAAGGCTCTGTAAACGAAAGAAGAAAATCTTTATAATACCACTATGTGGAATATAAAAGCCATTAAGATTTTTTTATAGCATTTATAGCAAATACTTTTCTATCATAGATTTTTTTATGTCGAATATAATCTGAAAAATCGATAGATTTACCAGTGTGTGTATCGTAAATTATTTTATGTATCGTTTTATATTTTCCGACCTATTGAATCATTAGTGACATTTATTCTGCTGTACATACGAAAATATAAAATATTACATATGTGAAGATTTTATCGCGCAATGTGGGACGCTGTCGGCCATTGACAAGGGAAGAAAATGTCGTTTGCACGAGCGGATTTTTCCACGCGGAAGCCCGTACACGTGTTGAATATGATACAAAAATATATAACAAGCTTATATTATTATTCATCTAGATATTAATGGAATCTGTTCAATTACTAACTTAACTGAATGCCGGGGAACGAATCTAAATTCGATCTGGCAAAACTATTAATTATATAAAGCGATGCCAGGTGTGCTATTTTATTTAGTAGAGCGAATTTCCATACAAGTGTTTAATTTCATTAGGAAATCCTTTTGAACAGCCTGAATTGTATTTGATGTACTCATAGGATTGCGAGACATTTTATCGCAGAATTGCTTTATAATTTAATCGCGCATTATAGAGCAACATTTTTTAAAAATAAATACAGATCGTTCGGAAAATTTTATTAAAAAAATTCAGAGCATAGCTGACATAAGAGCTTTACAATTTTCATCCGAATTAAATTTAGACCATATCGGGAACATACATACAATATATAAAAAGTTTCATATATCCCGAAAGATTCCGTATTGATGAAACTTTTAAATAAATTTATTATTTTTTCTCAGTAATGGAACTTCAATAAGGTGAAACTAAAAGGAAACCATCCTAATTTATCGTAACAATGCTTTCAACTTTCCCTATCGCCGAGTCACATACGAAGTGTGGAGAAGACGGATCGTATCACATGTTGCTAAAGTGAAATATTTTAGGCGACGGGAGGATTTCTGAGAAGTAAAATTAATCATTCAGAAATGTATAAACCCTAACATATAACACAATTCAGAGCGTCTCAAATATCAGTTTAATTTTTTTACGAGATAATAGGACGAGGATGGACACAATAGTTTACAAAAGTCGACTATATAATGACACCTGGAATTCATTTGAATTACAAATAATTCAAGAAATACATGAAAATGGATGCATCGAAAAAACAAAGCATATCATATAATATTATAATAATATTTACATATTTGATTATTTAAATTTATCAAGCTCAATGATACATTGTTCTATTCATTTTCTTATATAAGCATACAAAGAATAATATTTTAAGTATATTTGAAATAATAATTTGAATAAATTGACTTAATTAAGGTTAATTGTTGATTTTACCTCGAAGCTTAAATATTCTATCATAATATTTTAATGCTATATTCTACATTATACACATTAAATCTAAGCATTTTATATTAATTAAATGTTCCAATGGTTATTAGCAATCAGTCAATATGTCAATTGAATGTGATCGAATAACTATCCTTTGTCAATATAATTTTATTAATACAGGTTAGCTTTATTCTGATTGAATAATTAAAAATTAAAAAACATATTAAGAGATCAATACGCAATATATCCGTAGCGTTCATGGTATGTTTGCAAATTTGAATAATTTAATTTAGAGCCGTTTGCAAAAACTTTCTTAAATTTATAAAATATTAATTTAAACGTAGGGTCAAAAGCGATGGGTCACGTTGATTCAATTTGCTATTCCGTTTTATATTTGGATTTTTAATGGCGACCGTAGTGACGCAAATATTAATAATTTATTGCAGCAACTAGCAGTTGAGAATATGTGATTACTGAAATATGGCAAAGTAATACTAATGAAGTAGATTTAATCGTATTTTGAAATTTGATACACGTACCTCGTTGCAAATCTCATGAATTTATTTGCACACCTATGTAAAATCTACCGAACACCTATTGAATACGTGTAACAGATTGTCTCATCAGGCTCAAGCAGCAAAATTAAAACAAAATAAATTATTATTATAAAACCATCTGTACTTCTACTAAGTCATTCTTAATCTATGATTTTTTAATACTTGACGATTATGGTAATTGAATTGAGTGTATAAATATATATTTCTGTATCCAAAAGTTACATTAGTGAAAACTGGTGTAGGGAGTCACAAGATCAAAGTTGTCCATAGACAACATATATTTAAAAGTTCTGTAACATCTATCATATTTACCTGATGTTGTCCTTCGAACTATCATCGTTTTAAGTCGATGGAGCATTCGCTTTGTTGCAATTAAAAAACGTTGTACATGTTTAAACAACTGCTAGTTGTTTAAATATGTACTGCAGTTTTCATTTAAATAAATGTTTAGTCGCTATAAATAATGGCAATACTTTTTTTACTTAATATAAAATATTAATAATCAGACATGATTGTTATTATTTTTGGGTATGTAATAATGGATATGATTTAATAACAATCCGTCTTGTGAACGACAAAAAGCTTTAATTTAAAATAAAATTATTCAAAACACCAACAAAAAATTTGCGCACTTTAGAAGAAATATTTATTTAACTTTAAAAATAGCAACCCATACATCACAGAGCGTCGAAAACAACGACGTCGTCCGAGGGGTGTTGCTGAGGGACCCCAAGCATTTCAAGATATTGATGAATTCTTTATTGTTTTGTCATGGATTGTTCTTAGAATAAAAATAGTTATTCATTATATGCTTCAAAATTTGGTCGATGTTTTGCATTTTTTAACTAATTAATATGACTTGTAAATGACAACGCTCTCGGTGATGTTTCGTCGCAGACTGAGCTCTCGCAGCACGTGTCAATCGAACGGTTTCATTCGCACTCGCCACATCGTACCTGATGCGAGCAAAAAAAATATCGCCCCCGTGGCGACAGACGCGAATATTGTTGTTTTTTTTAATTTTTTTTTGGAATTGCAGACAATAAAGAACAATGATTACTTTTTTAGACAAATACAAAAAGGTTGTGAATGAAAAATTTATATTAAAAGAATTATTCGAGAAAAAATTAGGGTCGCTAATAGACCCCATCGGCACGGCTAGGTAAAATAGTCTTATAAACGTTTAACCTCTGACTAAAAGCGGCGCACAACGTCTGATGTATTCTTTGTTAGTACAGTTAAACCCCCACTAACACTAAAATCGGGACCGTGTAATTTAGAGTCGTGTATTGGGGGAGTGAAGCCGTCCGGCTGTGTGCGTATAGCCTGCCACGTGTTGAATACACAGACGCTAGCCAACGTTTGACTGAATGTGAATGCGACCGCGCAATTGGGGGATTTGCGGGAATATTTTAACTCAGCGCGTAATTCGGGGTAGTGTAATTGGGGGTTCCACTGTATTGGGTAATTTCCTAAATCGTAAAGTCCTTGATCCACTTGTAAAGTAATCGATCATCTTCATTTAAGACTTTATTCACAAAAATATATTCGATTACTTTTGTACGTAAGGTACGTAAACCTTTTCCGCCAATTTTATGCTATATTGCATGAGAAAATTGGCAAAAGATGAAGAAAATTCTGTGGTAGTGCTCAATATTTTTCTTCTTATTTTTTTGGGATTGAAAAAGTCTGTATTTATCCTTTATTATGAGTAGTCGAGATTAAATCGTATAGAAATGGATTTGTTTGTTTTATTGATAAATGTAATTATATAAATATATGTGTATTTATCGGATAAATAATGGATTCCAGGAAAATTCTTTTTAATTGTGGCGTAAATTCAATACATACATAGGAAAAACGTAGAGGCTTTCGTATAATTATACAAATGGAAACCATATCGTTAATAATAGATATGCGTCCATATAGAAAATCATTATATCGTACAATGGGTTTTGTTCCTGTTGGGATTTTATATCAAAAGCTTCATTTCAATGATTAAAATTGTATTCATGCGATAATGATAAGATTAAAACAAAAATTGCTGAATGTTATAATTTTAGGAATAATAATGACTCATTTAATATTTTTTGTATAAAACCAACGTTGAATAATTGCCGAGATACGATCAATGAAAATTCGTCACAGTGAATAAGGAAATGTTTTTTAGATATATTTTTTCTGAATTTCTTTGAAAGTCCGAATTTAAAGGTTGAAATACGCATTTTAAAAGCCTGCCCAGTGCAAAGACAATGATTGAAACGGGCTGAATAAAAAAAATAATGGCGAAATTCTTTGAAGTCAGATATCAGTGTGATATTGACAGATTTACATTGGATTTTTACGTATTGAGATAAAAAGGATGCGAAAAGAAGAGATATACTTAATAAAATGGTAATTTTTTAGCCGAATATATTTTTAAATGGAAAATATCAACGATTCAACATTATTAATTATTTATTTTTTATAATAAATCATCAGTGTTTTATATGTATACATATATATGTATATACGTATGTTTAATGGAAACAGAGACGATAAATCAGGTCATCTGAAATATCACGTACAAATTTAATTATATCAAACAACAACTCTAATGCCGAGGATTTGTCTATGATAATAGCATATTTACTTGTATGTCTGAAGCGTCTCGCATTACCTTTCAGTATCAGAAATTTGGAATTTATTCTTGTGTGTGAATATATAATTGATGTCAGTACTAAGACCACATGACAACAGCGTACACTTTAATACCACAGGGGACTGGTAGTTAGCTGTTGTCGACGAAGAACGAATATTAAAAGATAATATTAGATTTTCTTAGAAATATTCACAATAATTTCAGCAGCCAGTTAGATATGTGAAAATATTTTTTATTAATATTTATATATGGTACACGTATGGTTTAGCGTATATTCATATATGGAAAAAATGTGAACAGATTTTCATTCAAAGACATTTCATCGTAACAGTAACCAACGAAATAAAATCTTATTTATGCCTAACAGCGAAACTGAAAATGGAAATACGTAAAATTTGATGGTAAATGTAAAACTTTTATTTAGGCAATATGCGTACGTACATAAACACATATATACCCAAAGTTTTTTGCGACGCGAAACATTTAGACATTGTAAATAAATAATATGTGAAAATCAAATTAAATTTATTTCGCAATAAATTATATATATTGAATAAGTGATTGGAATTCAATCAAAAACGGATGGGTAATTATTGATAGTTAACCCATTAATTTAACCAATCTCTGGTGTCCATAAACTAGTTTATTCGGTGTATCTCGACTAATTAATCCGCAAACAAATTAAACTAATCAATATTCGAAATTGGATACACGTGAAAATTACAGGTCGTCGACCAGGAAGCTATTTCGTCTAGTATGAAAATTCGGCGCCAATTATTTTTTCCCACGTACAGTAACAAGCATATAAATATTAATATATATGTATTTTCTCCACATAATATTAATATATAGTTTTTAGTATACATACATATAAAAATAAGATAAAACTAGGGTATCTTAATAAATCTACCACAAATTACTTATTCAAATGTGATTAGTTCAAGATGTTCAGACTGAATAATTTTATGGTATTTCTATTCAAGTTTTAGAATTTAATTGACGTCTAATTAAAAGAAGGGCAACGGTTTAATTATGGACCTAATATATGATGGTACAACCGGATCTCGTTTATAACACGATACTTCTACAACACGCTTTCGATACGAATACGGTTTAAAAAAACCGATTTAGATAACGACATTTTTTTAAAATTCATATAAATATATAATTAAATTTATAATAAAAAAATATACTTTATCACGATGATCTCAAAATGTACATTTGTTTAAATTATGTTTTTTTTTATTAAATAGGCACTGTACGTTTATTTTTTATAGGTTTTGTCGCTGTATTTGTCAATCAACTCATGTCAGAATAACAGAAAAATATGTTCATTGGCTTATAAGAATAAAAACTAACAAAAAAAAATCATCTCAAATTAATAAAAATCAGATGCGATTGATATATGTGTGATAATAGCATAGCAACGTTTGATGAAAGAGGGCTTAATGACATATCGTTCTTTGGAAAGCTCCCCTGACCATGAGGATTACTTTAACCTAGATAAATCGTACTGAAAATATATATACTTTACGGTCCATGTTACATAGAAGGGATAGCGATCTAAAATAAAAAATATATGTATAATTGAAAGTTATAGACCCGTCATAGCTTGAAGGTAATTACAATCGAATTATGATTATCTAGTTAACCGGTACTGAGCGCAGATAGTACTCGGATGGGTGACGATTTCGAAGTATTCATAGTGACGCTAGTCTACAGAGGGGTGAGGTGAAGGCTGACGACCTGACCTTCATTTCACAAAAAATGAATTGTCAAAAATATAAGCTGGGAAGCAGGCAGCAGCGCTTTTCAGTATAAAAAAAATCACTGCGGTCCAGAAGGCAACAGGAAACCACTGCACTATACATTCCCATGAAAACCATGTCCATGGTCCTCCATAAGGGGAATTATGCACAGGGTCATGTTCCTCAGAAAAAAGGGAAAGTGAATTAATAGTTTCTATATAAAAAAAAATAATAATTACAATAATGATATTCAATCGCTTCTCGACTTTAAAAAAAAATTGGAATAAAATTCTTCGATATGTTTGCTATCGTTTGTAAATACTAAGGAATCTAAAAATATTTTTACTTTATATACGGGAATATCTTTGTGCATACTTAAATGGAAAATGTTATCCAAACTTTTTTGCGCCGTAAACCATTCTTTTTTTTCTGTAAATCTCATTTGCCTGCCTAAAATTCTCAAGGTAAAATTAACGAGAGGGATAAACCTAATGCTTCAATGAAATTGTTCAATATTTGGATTTGGAGGTATGAAGATGAATAAGCTATCAAAAACTTTCTTATGATGTATGATAATGTGGGATATGCTACAGGAATACATTTCATTCCAGCCTTAATGGACTCCGATCACGTGGACCCCCAATTAATTCTTTTTTCTTGACATAGACCACCTGTAAGTCGAAATCGATCCCTAGGGTTCTATATAGACAACTTTGGAATCGTTGTTTTAATATATTAAAAGATACCCTTGTACAAGAGGGTATACGAAGAGACTTATTATTATGCTTTTCAATGCGGATTTACTAAATTTTAGATAATATTTTGAACTATGAAATTATGTTTTAGAAAACGTTTATGCCAAAATGATTGTTATGTTTCCTTTTAGGATAATTATATTTTATCATAGACGTACTGTTTTAAAAAAAATAGTTTAATTATCATTCATTTTAGAAATATTTAAGGGAATGGATTAGTCCCGGTTCGATTGCTTTCATTTCAAGTCGTGTTTTGTATTATTTCGGTGACCACACGATTTTCCGAAAATCCAAATTAAAAACCCAATTTACAATGGATAAAATTTTACCAAGTGTAGAATTTATTCGAAATTTGATTCCCTATAACTTTATAAAATAGGAGACTGCAACAATTGCCGCTAAAAACGTTTGTGGTGTACTTTAATCGATTATTTGAATGTTGGCAAAAGTATCAAAAATGGTTCAAGAAATTTTGATTTAAAAAATAATCCTTAAAATGGAAGACTTAGTAAAGTGCATAATGCCATACTGAGTATCGAAATCGAAACTAATCCAACAATCTCGGACACTCATGGTCGAGTGTTAAAAAGCATCTTAAAAAAATCGATGAGCCTGAAAAGTGAACGAACGCATGTGAACATCTTTTGGAAATAGAATACGAATCACCGCTTTACAAGACCTGATAACTGGAGATGAGAAAAGGGTACTTTACTCCAACCGAGAGCGAAAAAATCAATGGCTATCAAAGAGGCAAGTAGCAACATCAACCGTTAAGCCCGGCTTCATAAAATCAATTCTTTTGTCAGTATGGTGGTCTTGCAAGGGAATAATTCATTTTAAAGCAAATAAATCTAGCGAAATAATAAATGCTGAACTTTATTGAATAACTGGACCCTTTAGTGGAGATGACAATATTTCGCAGCACAACAACAGCGACCTCGTATGTATCTCGATTCGTCATTCTCCAGATTCTCCAGCTCCAACTGACTCATTTTTCCAGAAGAATGCAACATTATTTAAATGGATTTTTTAATACATACAGTAGAACTCCGTTTTTACGTGCCTGATATTCACGGTTTCCTATTTGCGTTTAATTTTTACAATCCTGTTTTATTTTAGTTCTCCGTTTCTAATCCCGAATCAATGTTTTCCGAATGATTATGTTTTTTTTATCAGTCAAAGACGTAAAAACGGGATTTCACTGTATGAATGATTAACATTTTAATTCATTTTAAATATTTTAAATCGCCGCAAATTCAATTAATTATGTTTATAAATTGATTTGAATCTTTAATTGTTCAAACGTAAATGCGGGAAATAAAAAAACGCAATATCGAGTATTTAATATACTAAAATATAACAGGAATGTAAAAGTTGAATGTAAATAGCGGGAAAACGTGAATTCCGGGCACGTAAAAAGGGGATTTCACTGTACTTATAAAATATATACATTATCTGTGCTTTTTTTTTAGATTTTTTCCAATGAAATACACACGCGCTCGATGGTTAAATATTTTCCCGAAATTCCATACATTTTTGGTGAAACGAGAATATTCTTGATAATATTTTATGGTGGAATTTTTGCCTGGTACTGTATCTATGTATATTCGGAATATTTGTCTCGGGGATGATTTTCACTTTATCGACTGGAATTGGTGTGCAAATTGGGATGATCGAAGGGTTGACTTGCCGCTGTGACAATATAAGTCTATTGGGGTTGGTAACCAGCCGAGATTGTGTAGGCCTGGACCTGCGCCCTGAGGTCTCGGGGAATGCTCTGGGGGAGGTCTCGCGTAGTCCAACCAACATTTTGCACGGCAATCCGGTCCGCGCCACACGCGTAGGCCTCGACGGCAACGGGGTCCCGATAAAGTTTTGCAATATACGAAAAAAAATCGAATAAAACAAAACAAAGTGAAACATGAATTAAATGACATTAATATAACCATGGGTGTTTTAGTGTTAGAAATAAAATAAAATTAAATAAATAAATCAGTGTTTTTGTGTTTATGTTTGTGTGTTAAATATGTTAAATTAAGAGTTATATATAGCGTATATTTAAAATGGATGTGAACGATTTGTTGGATTTTCGAAATTTTTCGTCGTATTTTCATCCGCTTAGTCCTATGCTAATCGAGATGACGGAGTATCCGACGACGATGTACAACTATACGGCGCCGCTAAACGAGACGTTCAGTTCACCGACGTTCACAGACGACTCGCTGATCGTCGTCATTGTGTACTGTGTTCTGTTTGTGATTGCAGCCATCGGTAATTTGACGGTGTTCATCACATTGTTCAAGTCGAGGCGTCGAAAGTCACGCATCAGCCTGATGATAACGCACCTAGCCATCGCCGATTTGTTGGTCACGTTTGTGACCATACCCTTCGAAGTGAGTTCATAAATAAATCAAATCCTCAGAACTTCCTTATATAATCTCGCTTATAACAGATCAATATCAGGATTATATAGAAAAATATATATAACTATTTGAACAGATTTCAATATTTTTATTTAACTTGTTGATATTAGAGATAATGATTACGTAAGATAATATTTGACTTCATATATAGTACATAGATGATAACAAAATTATTATTACGCTCGTAGCTTTTAATCCTTATATTGATTTTATTTTTTAAAAAATGCATAAGTTTTGTTTCTCTCGATTTAAAAAAATCTATTTATCAATATGTTGTGTCTTTCAAAGTTGTTTCCATCAAATAAATCATATATAGAGATTGTTAATGAGAATTCTCGTACAATTCTGAATAATTATGATTATATCGAGAATTTTTGTATTGAAAAACCAAACAAGAGCAAGGAAAATGCACTAAATTTCTTTTGATTTTTAAAAACCATTTACTTGGCATAAATTATTCGTTATAATCATCTTCCTTTGTTATATGAATATATCAATAATTGTGTGAAACACGACTTTCTTAGCCTCGACTACCATTCGAGAGCAATTTCGGGCCCAAGCGCTTAGCGAGTGAGTGTCTCGTGTCTGGTATATAATGATGATAAAAATATAAAATAGGTATAATATTTTTTCATGTTATAAATCGTATTATTATTTTTAAAAGTCTTGTATTATTTTTGTATTTAGTTTAAAATATTTAAAAAAACTAATGTACGATTTTCCCTATTAAATTTTGAATTTTCGTCGGCCATGAATGCTATTTTTTTCATCTTCGGGAATAGAAACGAGTCTCAGAGGAGCCATGTTTGTAATACGCAGAGGCTGAAGGATCACAATGCTGCTGTTTTTAATCGAAATTTCTTTCAACATTTTCCGTTTTTCCAAGAGTAAAAAACTGCTGGACTAATCGCGTTAAATCTTTTAAAAAGCTAATAATAAAGTAAGCATCCAATGTAGCTATCAATATCAATATACGTTAAGAAAAAGTGTCATAAAACAAACAACGAAAATTCTCCAGCTCGCGAATATAAAGAAATCTCCATATTCTTTTTTATCAAATCTAATTATAAATCTTGTACAATTACAGTTGCATATCTGCACAATAAATTATGTCCATAATAAACTTGTTGATGGTATGAATATAAGTGTACAATAAAACATTGTTTAACAAAGAGTATCGTATGCGGTAGATTAGAGTTACATACATATATAAAATAATAATGAAATATATCATAAAATGCCTGACTTACCATGACGTCAAATTGATTTAAAGATGTTAACCTGAGCATAAAATGGTTTGGCTATTTTTATTCCATAGAACGTAGGTGTAGATTAAAGTCGAGGTATGGCTCGAATAATATAAAAGAGATTTAAGTTGAAATCGAAAAGGACACGGCTAAAATATAATCAAATCTGCAAAGAATTTGAATTATATATTAAATCCGAGCTAATTTAAATTTAATACATATTTGGAATGAGCTATCTAGGGTACAGGGCGAGGATAATCTTTCAGGATTTTGGCGGATAACGTCTGTCACTGATTCAACAGTGTCGCCATATATTTTATTAATGTGTCCCCTAAGATCAGAAAATCTTGTCAAAAGTAAAATTTGGGAAAGCGTGATCGTTTGAATATTGAATGTGTCGCAAAACCCTCGCGGCCAGTACGAATTTCGTCGGGAATTAATTGATCGTGCCAAAAATTATAAATATCAGATTATATAGTTTGATAAAATTGATGCATAAAAATTAAATTATTATCGTGGATTGGTTTCAAACGAAACTATAAGGGCGTGTAAAAAATGCAGTTCATAAAACGTGGTGAAAATACGAGAATAGCAGAAAATCTATAATCCGATACGAACAATGGAAAATTTTCAATGAAAATGTATGAAATTCATTGAATATTCCATTGAATTTTAATCGAATCGATTTGTAGAGTATTCCCTGATACTTAATTCATTTGGAGAGGTTTTCAGCGAAATTCATGTTCATTCTAGGAAATGATAAATAATGGTCATATGTTGTTTAATCATTTTTGACCAACAAGACATATTTTTGTGGAGAGCGTTATTTTTGTGATTTTTTTTAAACGTAACTTTACAGTCCGTGCACGCGTTTTCGCGGGCTAGCGAACTCCGGGGTTCAGTCCGTGCACGCGTTTACGCGTGATAAATACAAGGCAAATATACTAAGAAAAAAATCTACCCGCGCATCAGATAATTTTTATGGAAAATTTTATAGCTGGTAAACAAGTTATATATTATTTATTACGTTCAAGTAATTTAATGGTGGTAATTTTAATTTTAAAAACAATCCTTGAAGTGAAAAAGTAGTGATAGTGGATGAAGACTCATTACGTGCAGAAATCGAATCAAATTCAACATTGACTCTACGTTTTTACACTATTTGATGACTGAGGACGATGAGAGAGTAGTGTATATAAACTAACGACCTAAACGACAATGATTTTTAAAGGCGCGGGTAGCAAAACCAACCTTTTGACTGAGTTTAACAGTAAAAGTAGTGCTTTTGAGTGTATGGTGGGATACAAAAGGTATAATTTATCACAAAAGACTTCTTTAAAATAAAAACAATTAGGAGTGGAACATACTGTACCAAACTAAAAATAACGAATGCTGCAATACAGTTAAAGAGATCTGGTGTTTTCAATCGAAAGTCAATTTTATAGCAATACTCCTGGTGCTATAGATTGAAAAACTCTGGAAATAAAAGAAAGTAGCTTGGGTAGGATACTTATACTTCACCAGCCATATAGTTCTGATTTAGCTTTGATATTATTATTTGGTTCGATCTATATAACAGCAGAAAAAAACGATCTTTGAAAGATGTGAAAAAAGGTACCGAAGATTATTTTGCTTAGTAAATTTTATTTTGATGGCATAAATTCGTTCAGTAAAAGCAAAATATTTTTTTTTTACTGATTCTGGGAATTCAGAATACAAAATTATTAAACTCTGATGTATTCTACAACATTTAAAATATTTGTTTTCGGAGAAATTACCTTATTTTATGTCCATGTTTTAAAAACATATTTAAATATATAATATAAATCATAAATATGGAATTTATCATGTAATATGTCATAAAATGTTAATCTGCAGCTGAAGACAATAATTTAGATGTAGGCCGTTTAAATCTAAAATAATTTTAAATTATGAGCTTTTATAAAAAGCTTGGATCTTGATATTTAGTGGAAAAAATGGTCTCACTCATTACGTCGACAATCTTTTTGTCTATTTTCTAACACGATGATTATTTTATAATTCCCATCTTACCACTTACGTTACACTCACGTTGCGTTAATTTGAGACTAGTTTTACATCAGCTGATGTTGGGTTAACACGTTATGATTGGTATCGACTTAAAGCTCTGTTTGTAATCTTTGTCCACAGATTCAGGAGACACATTTGTGGTATCTTATGCTGGATTTATTAACTAATAGATTAAAATAAAAATAGAAATACCTAGACCATCTTCGATATTAAAATATATTACCTTAATACCTCGATAGTGCTACAGTAAACCCCCCTATAACATACATTCCTATTACGTCCCCCCTATAACGTTTGCGTCAGTTTTTTCCTATAACGTCAAACCCCCTGTAACGTATATATTTTTAAACGCTAAATAGAATTTTCTTAAAAATATTGTATAATTTTATAAAATTAACTAATAAAATGTCGCGTTGATCTTCCCTGCCCGCAAGTTGCGGGAAGATTACGTCTGTCAAAATACGAAAGGATATCGCTCATCGCGCGAGTCAAGTTATTTACGCTGGTAAACAAGTGAAAATGTAAAAAAAAGGAAAATTAAAATGTTTGATGCACTGATCTCCTTCAAATCAAATAATAAAATTACCTCCCTATAACGTGGAACCGATCTGGACGTTATAGGGGGGTTTACTGTATATATGGGTTCAAAAGTAAAAAAGTGTTCAATCAAGAAAATCTCTTTTAATCGGTAATGAGATATTAAAATCGTTGGTGAAATATGATCCGCATGAAACAATAAAGCAGTTGTTGGTTTATTTTAATATATTTATTATTTTTAGTTAGCAAAGGATAGTTTTATAGACGGAAAAAACTTTAATTTTTCTTTTAAACAATCAATTAACGTATTTTTCGTTACGACTCTAATAATAATAACAAGTTGATATTTCTTTTTGATTAAAATGGGTGGTTCATTGAATATTACAAACACGAAGAGATGAACTACACGGCATTGTTTTTGCATGACATTGATATGTTCTATATTTTAAATCATGTATATTAAATTAATAACGGTTCGAATATCGTTTATGTTTGACACATTTCATATTTGACTAGATTTGTTGGTGGATTTTTTCAGAATAACAATTCTACGCGAATTGAAGAAATTGAGCAAGAAATGTAATATTTTTTTTCCGGTTTCCGTATCAAAGAATCATCTCACAATATATTATTTCCAAAGGGACTGCGATCTAAAACCATTGTGAGCGATACGAATACCGATGGGGAGAAATTGAGAATGTCGCTCAACGCGTGATATAAAATGACAAGAGAGATTTTGAATAATACGCCGAGTCGAGAATTATGTGCGTATCGGATCCAAATCGCATTTGTAAAGGATAGAGAGGATTTTGCTACTATATAAAGCGCTGTACTATCTATAATTCGAACGCAAAGATAACGTTTAAAAATCAACACTGTAATCCCATTCAAACATAGTGTAAATAAATGCGATAAAATATTTTTAGAGAATTCTTGAAAAAATCTATTGACTTTTCGATTTAAACACAATACTTTTTCGCAATGATCATAAACGATATTATGGAACGGAATTCACAATTACGCATCCCGGTCATTAAAGTCGGTTTTATTGCTAGGCGTTTTTACGATCCTTTACCTTTTCAGGTGAAAAACAATTTCTACTAACCCTCAAAGTACATTTGTTTATGCACGCCTGAAAAAAAAATCGCACCCGTTGAAACTAATTTATTTTTAAATCTTTTATTATTCCGATAATTTTTTTCAACACTTCATTTGCATGCAAATTTTATTCAAATCATAATTTTTTTAACCCGTCTGTAGGAAATCCGCTGAAAAAAATTAACACAATTTTTCCAGAGATGTTGACATACGTCTACCTAATTTAAATTGGTTGTAATAATAGGAATGAGGTATATTATTAATCCGAATAAAATAATATTTGGATTTTTTTAATAATATAATATACTCGATACTCCTAGTGTACAGAGGATATATTTCAGAGATTACTGAGATCTGTTGAATAATACCTTTACATTAGGGTTTTCTAAATTATGTTCCGCGAAACACTGGTGTAGATCTAAATAGATGCTCGGCGAAAATTTTAAATAGTTTAATAGATTGCAACACAATTAAACATCTTCTACATCATATTAAAATGATGGTGAATCTTCAATGATATTTATGATGTCAAGTAATTAGGTACAAACGCAGATTTTTAATATAAGTTATTTTCTCAATCGCCTATATGCATATTTATCCGATATTTTGACAAATAAAATTAAAAAGAATAATACGATTTTGGATTTCATCGGTTGAATTTAATAATTTTGATAGTTTTATTGCTTTACATGGATGGTTAAATGAATTGAAATTGAAGAAGTTACGAAAATTTAAAAAAAAACATTTACACAACTCTTAATTATACATTAAACAACTCTTTTGCAACATTTTTTCAAAACTAGTAGGGACGATTCCTGGGAAACTAAACCGTAAGCGCAAGTGATTGTGAACAAAAATACAAAGATCTACCTTTAAATGATTTCTGGTTGAGTTTGTCAGAAGAGTATCTCAATGTGTAAAAACAATATACATATTATTAGAATACTTCTGTTATCCACAACATATTAACACTTTATGAGCCAAAAGGTTTTACATCAAACCTAGCCTGGGGGCCGCATGGTTTCATGTAATGATAATCCAAGCTAACATGCACGTGTATGCATCTGTGGTCAAATAGTAGAATTACATTGTGCATCGTCATCAGAAAAAAATGCCACGTAGGGGTTTGGCTTTCACGCCAAAAAGCGTGTACGGTTCATAACGCTTGGCTACAAAATCACGCTAAAACGGCGTGAACGGCTCATAAAGTGTTAATATGAAAAATGATTGCTTTTTAAATGCTAAAAATAAATCGTAAAAAGTGAAGCAATAGAAGATTTACGATTGGAGGACTATGTAAAAATTTCTGTAAAAATTTCTGTATTAGCGAAGTGCTCCATTGCAGAAAAAGTTTGGGAAATACTGCATTACATAAATAAATTTACCATAAAAATATTTTATAATATTATATAAAATAATTATTCATCATTGCGCATTTTCAGTAAAGCAGTAACTGAGTCATCGCTACTAACATTTTTAGCAACGTATAAATTTAAAACATATTCTAATAAAATCAATCAATAATAAACTAACTACCCAATAAAACCCGAAAAATATTAAAATAAAGAAAAAATTAAGATCAAAACTTCATCTTACCAGACTTTTTCCTTGTATGTATTGTAGCTTCCTCAACGATAATCATTACATAATTTTATTCACTCTAAATGAAAACCCGCCAGCCAATAAAGCAATAAATGCAGGGGCGGCTCGTCCTTGGCTCGACAACCGGGGTACTGCACCACACACATTTCTCCTAATAAAAAAAAAATAATTAGATGAAGTATGCGAACAGAATCGTATTCGTATGAATTTGGGTATTCTTGTATCCGCCCTGGACACATGATCCCTAGCCTCGGTTTAGTTAGTTTGTCCGATGCGAACGAGTGTTGTTGTGTGCCCGTCAGTGGAGATAAAGAAAAATGTTCTGTATTACGGTATACAGAAGGTCGCTTTTAGTTTGTCGCGTGAAGTTCTATTTGGGGCAGATCTGTATATGCCCCGGTGGGCTATATTTTTTACTCGATTCGATCAATAAATGACACTGTCGACGATTTTCTACTAATGTTTACATAGTACATGTTTTAATGTACATGTATAAAAACATGTTTTAATGAAAATTTTGTTGAATCCTGAAAATTCGCAATAAAAAAATTGATAACTCTAATTATTACCTTGGTTCGACCTCACTGTACTAAAAATATATAGAGTTAATTTTTTTTTTTGAAAGAAAGGGGAGGGAGCACTTCAACCTCATCATGCTCCACCTGTTTTCAAAGTCACTAGCCGCTCCTGAATGGATAAAGAATAATTAAAATTCTTACGAAAAAAAACAATAATAGAAATCAGATTAAAATAATTGGACCATTTTATTTAAAAACAATGTGAATATATGCATAAAATTTTATGACTAGTATTTTATCATAAAAATAATATACATTCTTAATAATTCCACATTTTCAAATTACTACCTTATGTCATGGTTTTTTATTACCAACACAAATTCCGCTTTTAATACTCATAGCATTTTAATGCGTGATAGTAAAACTCGCGTCATAAGAAAATTATGCATGAATATTTGCTCCAGTTTAATTAAAAAATGATGCTGATAACATCGCCATATTAAGTTGATTATCGGAAATATTGGCTATATTTGAATTTATTCATATTTTTTTTATTGAGAAAACATTTTTACACATAAATTCAATTATGTATACGATCTGAAATAATTTATGTATTGATTTGAAACGAATTTTTGTTGGGATAAATTTGAACTTTGTATTATTTTTTATTCGTTATCTATGCCGTATCAAAGTTTAAATGTAAAATTCAATTAAAAACGGTTATTATAATAATTTATTTAAATGCAATTTTCACAAAGCGTTATACACAATTTCAAATTTGATCACAGATATCTAGTATAAAAAAATGATAATTAATAATAAATGTCTAATTTTCACACACTGGCGTGTTCAACGATCCGTGCCACCATTCGACAATATTTTTGTAGATCTTTGGTTTCAAATTATTGCTGTGCAATTTTTCGCACAAATCACAAAACGTGGGCACTGCATCAACACTGCCCATGGTCGGTCTATAATAATCCTTCCACCAGAAATATTTTACGTATTCTTCGGGATTGTCTATTAGATATTGCATTTTTATGGCGAGCTCTTCTGTCGACAGTTTTCTCGCGTCTATATACGAATCTGGAGGTATGTATCTGGTGAGATTGGCTCCGTTCAGAATTATGGGAATTGCTTCGTATCGATAAGGATTTGCGGCCTTCTCCGTGATGTAATCTTCGCATATTGAATTTTCGTACGACAGATAGAAATAATAATCATTTTTAATTTTGTTAAAACATATTGATTCATTTTCGCGCGGGCATTTTAAAGTTCCACAAGCGCCATAGACGTCGACTGTTATGTGTTTTTTCAGATCGAATACATATTTTTCTCTATGACTTTTGCTATTGCAGTTCGACGCAAACCACGCGGCGGGAATCGATTTTCTTTTGTGTATCGGTAGATATTTCGTTAAATCTTGATTTCGTGCCTGATTCCATTTCGGATCATACGCGGGAGATATGTAATTATTATTTTCCACGTCCATAAAATGAAAATATGGTATTTGAACATCTGAATCGAGTCTGGGTGTGATCGTCATATTGAAAAATCCGTTGAAAATGTTTGAAACAGGTCTGTTCTGCGGCGATTCCATAGAAAAATATATATAAATCTGCGAAGAATGTCGCCCCTTTGGTATATTTTCCTTCTTGAACTCGTATTCCGGTACGTGGAAAATTATTGCGTCGATATATTTCGGCGACAATTCATCTCTTTGATTGGTTATGTAACAATTAGAAACTCTGCATTTATTATCTAGGAATGGTTTATTACCGAGACCAAAGTAATAGTCTTCCACGTCGAAAAAGGGATTCCACAATAAGATATTTTTAACATCTGTCACTTGTTTCACAGTCTCGGTGAACACTGCATTTATTACGAGATATACTAAAAATATTATAAAAATTGATTTCAAAAACGTCCTCTTTGTGTTGTTTCCATTCATTTTAACAAAACTAATATATTAAAGTCCATATGTGTGTTTTTCGTCACAGTACACCGCTACTGATTGTCGGTAACGTGTGTTTGTCCTACGTGTGTTCACGATATGAACCCAACTGTTGCCTCCAATATACTACGCCGATTTTAGATAAAAAAATTCTAGAGGTGATAATTATATTTACACACAGTGTTTGCGTGCATATTCTCATGCAGATGTTTTTTTTCCACTCCGCCACGAAAAATACAGTAATGTTTTCAATTAATTAAATGTTAAAAAATATAATAAAATATTGTTACGCTCTAAGACGTGGTATCTGGCACGAAAATATATAATTTGCGCATTGCGCAACACTAAATCAATCTGTTTTTTTTTTGAAAATAAATATAATAATGTTATAACACAGTATTATGATATTTGAATTCACTAAAATTAAAGTGTTATGTTTCTTGTATTGGTTTCTTCTCGGATGAATGAAGAATTTTCGTAGAATTAAATTTTCCGAGTTAATCCGAGAAAGGTGTACAATTACCAGAAAATGTAATTTAATTCTAAATTGGAATAAATCCGAACAAATGATTTTATTTATTTATTAAAATTGTATTTCGACGAATATTTTGTAATTATATTAAATAGCATAAGAATAAGCGAACATTGCATAATGTCGATCTATGCAGAGTTCAGCATTAACAATTGCCAAGCAAAAAATAAATATGTAAAGCAGTGCAACCGGTTTTCACGTAGTAATAAGTATTACACATTTTTGTTGCGAAGGCAATACTACATTTTTTTGAGAAATGATAAAGTGTATAATACATTCCATTGAAATTTTATCAAATAAATCCTATAAGTATAATTTTGATAAAGATAAGGTATTTGTATTGTGGGTATTTATTTATATTTAATATTTGCTCGCCAATTTAAACCCCAAGGATAAGTTAAAGATAGATTATCGAGCGTACACACATAAAAATGCATTTATAGTTCGTGGCATAATTTATATATTGAGTAAAAAAAATCATTAAACTGTGAAACATTTCTATGCATTTATATTATGTAATAATATTTGAAAAATATGTCACTATTATATATGAATATTTTAATATGAAGTAATCGCATTTTCCATATAAATTTGCATACTTGTCATAATTTTCTCTATGGCATACACTATGAAAATCTGATTATCTATTTTACTACGAAATGATGGAATATTAATGAGATTCTTCAATAATATGATTTCACTCCATTTACTACTATCACTATATATATACACCATGAAAGCTATGATATATTATTCAATTTATGTATATCACGGTTATATGATCCAACTGTTGCATCAAATGATTCCAGCGAGCAAATACTATTTTTTATAGATAAATATTTAGGATATTTTATAAACGTAGAAAATACTTTTGCTAAAAGATTCGAAAAATCATATTTTTCTCAAAAAATCTTCATATATTAATTTTGTCTCTTTTAAAGTAATCTTCATCGGATACAATAATTTCTTGCCAGCGCTTTTTACTAGTCTAAGTATGCAAAACATCGTTTTTCTATATCAAGTGACGAATACGCAAAAATATACATAATATCGCCTAGTATACCAAAACATGCAAAAACTTGTATGAAAGCTAACGGTATAATTATATATTTATTATATATAACGTCGTCAAGTTTGAATTTTGTAATGAGACATTTGACAGCTTCTTATTTCATGTTGATATTATATTTTTTCATTTTTTGTTTTTATATGAAAGCTGACATACATATTCCGTCTTTAAAATCATATTGCCCTTTTAAAAAAATATAAAAACATTTTTTTATAATTTTTGTTTAGAGATGAAATAGTCAGATATGTGTATAATAACGAAATATGAGCTTCTACGTATACATACAGCATCGTAGACAGTTCTAAATATTAATAGTGTATTTTGTTGTAATTTTTGTAATGCAGCAAAAAAATTGTTATGGAAAATTTGACCTCACGAATGATGCACGCGATAAGCCAGAATCAAAGGTGTTTAATAACAAACGTCACCTTCGAGTCTGATTTATCACAAAGTGTATATGAAGTATCGTTGATGTTTGGTATTTGCAAGGAAACAATATTAACTGATCTATCTGAAATCGGTATAGTGAAATAGTTGGATAAGTGGTTTCCACATGAACTGAATGAAAGGCAGAGACAACAAAGTTTGGAAGCTTGAATGATGTTGATTTTTGGTTACAAAAAGATTTATTTTTAAATCGAATTTAAGTGTATGATGAGAAATGGATCCAAAACGATAACTGTAAATTTTCAGTGCATTTTTTGGACAAGGAATAGGCACAAAAACACAACCTTATGATTTTACGCAATCTGACTTATCTATCACGGGAGAAGTATACTGCAATCAGCTGGACCAAGAACTTTCAGAATAATGTTAAACGAATCACTGTACAATAAAAGTGACAGATCTATGGGAGTTTGAAGTTCTCTCTCATCCTCTTTACTCATCAGATATTGTCCCCACAAACAATTTAATTTCGACAATGGTGTAAAAAAGGATTCATTTGACTTTTGATTATCAATTTTTACACCACCGGACTGAAGAAGCTACCTCTAAAATGGTAAAAGTATATTGACAACATATGTGGATAATTAAATGAATAAAACAATTCCTTGTATTTATAAAAAAATAACAAACATTTGTTTTCTAGAAAATTTCATTCTCGACGTTCATTCAAATGATATTTTTTCTAAAAAAAATGACCAATGTCAAAATACGTTAAGGATAAATGTACCAACAGAAATAAGTAACATTAAACATATCCTGCGAAATTGAAACGATATAATAAACTATGTAATATAAATAAGGTACATACATTTTTATTAGATTAAATGGCCATGACATGTATTTTAAAGTGTATCCAAAAGAATTTTCTCCTTTGTGCTGTACGGAATCTAAAGAGTACACATGTTACTTTAATGTCAAACGTATTGTATTCTAAGTACTCGTGAATACCCTATACATTTTATGAAATATTACAATAAACAATTTTTTCATGAATTTTAATACAATTCCAAAATTTGATGATTTATTATAAAATATTCATCAACCTTGAACACGATTGAATATATGAATACATAGATATATTTAAAAGACGCCATGGAAATAAAAATTAATAATATAAGTACAAATATGTTCAATTTAAATAATTGTTAAATATAAATTCATTCATATTTACATAAAAAATAATATATATTAATTAATTTAATTTCGCCGGATTTTTACATACAGGCTTATCATATGTTCCATACCACCACTCTAGCATATTATAAGTTTTCGGCTTCCACGTATTTCCGTTCAGTATTTCGCACAATTTACAAAACGGTTTCATTGCATTATCAAAATTTTCTGTAGTTTTGTAATACTTTTTCCACCAAAAATATTTAACGTATTCTTTTGGATTGTCTATTAAATATTTTAATAACATCGCCAATTCGGCCGCTGAGTATTTAGTAGAATCGATGTACGAGTGTGGGGGCAGAAGTTTGCTATAATCTGCTCCACCGTATACTATAGGGATAGTATCGTATCTATAACCGTTGGTAATTTTTTCCGTAACATAATCGATGCAGATAGAATTTTCATACGATAAATAGAAATAATAATCGTTTTTTAGCATCTCTAAGCACACAGTATTATTTGTACGCGAGCATTCTAAGTTTCCACATTTTCCATATATATCCACTTCTATAAACTTTTGCAGTTCTTTGACATTAGATTCTCGTTTTCCATTCGTATCACAGTTTGATACAAACCAAGCGATAGGTTTAGATTTTTTTTCGTGTGATTTTAAGAATTTGTTCAAAAAATTTTCGTCCACATCCGGCGTTATCCATTTCGGATCCAAGCTTGGTGATACGATGTTCATTGACATGTCTGTGAAATAAAAGTAAGGATATATGATATCAGAATCGACTCTGTATGTCATTGTCATGTTAAAAAGGACATTCAGATGATTATACGGGACACAATGCACGGGAGACTCCATCGACATGTAAACGTAGATCTGTGACGGATCTCTATCGGGGAGATCCTTAATATTCTCATTATATTCTGGTCCGTGAAATAACACAGCGTCGAATTTTTTCACATATTCCCTATTATTGGTTATATAACAGTTTGTTACTGGACACTTGTTGTCCAGAAATGCTGTTTTGCCCAGTCCAAAATTATAATCGGGTATTCCAAAAAAATTATTTCCGAAGAGTATCGTTTTCTGTTCGGGAACAACATTATCACTTTTATACCGTGTTAACTGTTCCAATAACAGTATGCAATATACAAACACAGTTAATATAAGACATTTCAGAACGAACGAATATTTATGTTTTTGCATATTGACATAATGTTAAGACATTTCTGTGATCTTGATGCGGTGTTGATCGGTTAACAAACGCGAATACATTGAACGACATTGACTATTCAAACATATGGACAATATTTAAACAAAAAATTGTATAATCGAATCACCTGTATAAATTTTGCTTTGTTCACATTAATTTATTTGCAAGTGTTATTATCATTTAGAGATAACGTGCTAATTTGGCCTAACAACTGGAAAAACTAGCTCAACGACAAGGTAGATAGGGATTATCAATTTACTTTAAATATATTGCCTTTTTATGCCATATGTAATAGTTTATAATATTATTTAAGGCAACTGCATCTCCTCTAGCTGTTTCATGAATATATGGCGCATTGTTTTTATTAAATAACATACTATGAATATTGCTATTAGACCTTGATTCATTGGGTGTAGAGGATGTGGTATTCGGAAGTAAGAATACTGAATCAATGGAAAATCAGTGCAGCGTATTGTTTAACACCAATAGAGCTCAAAGTGCGACTTCAATATCCTCGCAATATTTTTATTGTTGGGTAGAAGCAGTCCATAAATACATTTTGTGTGATGCAAGCCTTACGTTTTTTTCGTCAAAAAATTAGTAAATCGTTATAAAAATAACTTTTAATGTCATGAAAAGTTTCTGCGGATGCATTTCCGCTGAGAAGAAGAGTTTAGCGATTCTTTACTCCTTTAAATTCAGAAGCAGCCATCTTCTATATACAAATAATACGTGTTAGCATTCATTAAACAATAAATTTAGTGTATAATTTGCCCTTTGCCAAATTTCACGGTACTCTTGGACATTTTTTTCAGCTGATCCAAACATCTCAACTAGCCGATTTGCCAATCATTTTAAGGGTATGCAAGTTGGACCGTTTTCTAAACCGATCAAACCAACATTAGCTTCATTTAAAACTTTATTCTCAATGTAGAGATTTAAAACAATCACCTAGATTGATTTGGTGTTAGATTTATGCCCTCTATTCAAATGTTTAATATGTATTTCAAATTTGTCTTAAAAAAGCATCAGGTTTATAAAATTCTTTGCAAATTAAAAAAAGATCGCGATATAATGAATCTGTATTGGTAGCACATATTTATGAGAACAAAATTTTTCTAATCCGAAAATCCCGGGATTAATTTTTTTATCAATCACTATCGCACAATATGTGTACAAAACCATTATGGCAGTTCTCAGATAAGGTGGAATAGTCTTAATTATATCTTAGAACGATTTATATTTTTTAATCAAATATACAAAAAATACTAATAGATTACAGGATTTTTTTCGGTGACATTTAATGAAAACTAGTATTAAAATCGTTAAAATTAGCGTCGAGGCACTTGAGCCGATGTGATTCTAGCGGTTTCTCAGATATTCATAATCAGGTTCTAAATATCTATTAAATCCCAAATCTAATGGCAATAAAAATTACGTATCTTATGAGTTGTCGAATCAACAACTCGTAAAACTATATGGGAGACAATGAAAAAAAATCTTGAAGATTTGCAGAAAAATATATCCTACATATATCAGAGCCACACGATTACACAGCATCTATGGAATCCTCTTTAACACGGTCTTCTTATTCGGAATCCTTGTCCACTGAACAAATGACAATGAAAGGATAGTTACAGGGCACAATAACAAAGCTTGTTTCCTTGGGAACAGGAAGTTAAAAATTATACAATCCTCATTCAGGTCTGTAATAAAAAAATGATATTAATTGAAAATTAGAGTGCATGTGGTTATCATCTTGAATTGATATATTACAATATTATTTTCTGCATTAAACCTATGTATTTCCGGAATTAAATAATATATACATAATAGCAATAAATGTCATAAGTAGATAAAATAAAAGATACTAGACATTTTTGATCTATTCTATCAGAATTTTTTATACATAAAAATGTAATATAAATGTTTCTAGAATTTTTTAAATCAACTTTGTCATTTCCTGACAACTAACGAATATGACAGCACAAATATTTCTCGTGGCTTTACTAGCATTGTTTTCATGTGAAACTGTTTCAGCATGCAATTCCGCAAGCGTTGTTCTGTCCGATCTTCCATTGCCATCTTTGACGAACCGATGATTACATTTGAAATAGCGTTTCATAAATGTGACATTGTATTTGGGTACCTCTAACTTTTTCCACTACGAGAGACGCATTGGTCAAAAAGATTTTTTAGCAAACGACTTGAAGCGAGTATTTTTATTTAATTAAGTCTTTTCTTAATCGAATATTAGATCAAACCATATAGATGCTTCTTATTCACTTTCTAACTAAATATAAAATGATTATAACTCATAGATTTGACTAAAAGTGGACAGAAACAGATTAATATATATGAAATCGAAAAACCGATTGTGTTTATCTGACCTGCACATTTACTTACACGACCTGCACAAAATTATTTGCATATTGGTACCTCATATAGGTAGTAAATGTAATGAGAAAAGTTCCGTATTACCGTATACAGAAGGTCGCTTTTCGTTTACTGCGTAAATATCTGTTTGGGGCAAACCTGTATATGACCCACTGGTCTATATTTTTTACTCGGTTCAAAAAATTAACGACACCGTCAACGTTTTTCGATTATACAATTTGAGGACAAGAGTTCAAAAAGAGAAAAAAGGGGAGGGGGAGCACTTCAACCTCAGCATGCCCCACCAAAGTCAAGAGACGTCTCTCAAATTTAAAAGAAATCATTTTTTTTAAACAAAGACTATTTTAATAGATATTTTCTATTATAAATTTGAATATAAACTATATTTGTTCACACTTGCAATGTAAAAAAATATCTATTATTATCCCCCCTCTTTATTTTTATAAATTTCAATCCAGTCTGTTTCTCAAAATGTTTGGTAAACTCTGCCGTAATCATTTAACATAATAGAACAATTTATAATCGCACCTGATAAAACAATTTAATTCCTATAATTATTAGCAACAACGCTTATCCGAGGCCTATTCATAATTAAAAAAAACATCGTGTTTCTTAAACTATGGCGGTATTTATATTTAACAATAATTCTTTAATCGCAATTTAAACGATTTTTTGTACTTTTAATATCAATTGAAATAACAAGTGATCGAGTAAAATATGACCAAAAAAATTTAGAATATTTTCATCGCGTAATGCTATGACATTTCCCCGGAGAGTATTTCTTACATGAATTCAGCCTTTTAATTTTAATACCTTCATAACAAGAATATTTTAATAATGTGCTATTATATGTAATATAAAATTTACATTAAACAAATTCTTGATTATATAATTAATTAATATTCGAGACCAAAAACTTCTGTTATCATTCAAATAAAGTGTTTGTTTAATAATTAACACGTGTTTTGGAATGTGGATGATGAATAAAATACGGACATAAGGTAATAAATGATATGCAAATTAAAAACTAATTATTTATCAAATTAAACTACATTTTCATATTGAAATATTCATTTGAATTTAATGATAAAATATTATAAAATTTTATAGCAATTTAGATTTACATTGTTTCAATTTGGGGTGTGCTTGTTATGGATGAAATATTTCGACATGGATGCTATTGCTTTTAACCCTTAAAGTGTCAACGTCACTCACAGCGACGCGTATAAATCAAGCCGAAGGCATTACTCAAGGCTGTTGAATTGTTTTTGCTCAGCAAAAAGTAACTTTTTCACATGATTTTTTTCGTGAAAAGATCTTAAGATACGCGGCTAATTTACTAGTGAGATAGGGATAAATTACAAACAAAGTATTCACATTAAATTTAATGACGTACAGGTGTATAGCGATTTTTCTTTGCTCGTATTTTTGAAATTTTTATTTGTGTTTTTAAATTTTATTATAATGTTTTTTTTTATAGGTCGGTTGGCGAATAACTGTGAAATGGATGGCCGGAAACTTTGCTTGCAAAGCCTTCCTCTTCCTGAGACCGTTTGGCCTGTACTTGTCGTCAAATGTGCTAGTCTGTGTGTCTCTGGATCGGTACTTTGCCGTTCTACATCCGCTGAGAGTTACAGATGCAAGACGCAGGGGGAGAATGATGCTAGCCTGTGCATGGGGAGTTTCCTTTGTGTGCAGTTTTCCGCAGGTAAAAATAAAATCTAGGCCAAAATATAAAGTTTTTAGATATGCAGATTTATAATATGTTTGTTTATGGTTATGAAAACAAACGAATAATAACATATTAAGAATATAATAAATGTCTAAAAACACATAGTTAACTAAGATAATATTAAAATTGAATCCTCCTTAGAGATAACTGATAAGATAATTTTATTTTTAATGAAGCAGCATTTCAAAACATGTGTAAAACATATGAATAGTTTTTTACATAATGTATGGTTCGAATAGATTGAAGTTAATCTTGAAACATTTTGATCCAATAAGCTATGGCTAAGCCTCTTCTTAAAATGTTTTCGAAAAAATAATCCATTATTTTATTTATCTTTCACAATTCTCGCACTTGTATGAGTATATATTATGACAAATACAGATACGGAATTAAAGCTTTATCTTAAAATTTAATTAGGCTACTAACGCAACAAAAAAATATTTTCATCTCATTCTCGACTGATAAAATATTCTATTATTGATACAAGTTTAAAGTCATTCTAACTTTTAAGATATAGGTCAAATACATAAAGTAATTTCGGAATCACGAAACGTAAATAAATCAGTCGCATAAACTCGCGAAATTTAATGGCGCCGAATGTTTCTTCATTATTTTTAATATATCGCTTATTGAAGTTGGATGTAGATGATTTTAAATTATCAAACTATGATTCACATCAAATCATATGATAATTACAATTACGGTCATGTCAAAAAATCATTTCGTAGTATTCAAGTAAAATTCGTGATCATAGGGAGGGGGGTATAATTTTTATTTATATATAAAGTACCGTCTTAATTTACTACTTTACAAGAAGTTGTTATATATTGTGATATAGTGTTGCAAATAGTTAAAAATAAAAGAGAACATTTAATATGAAAAAAAATAGATCACGTGACTTTACATAAGGTAAATAAATGTACCCGCGAAATTGCAGCATTGGTGGGTTTTAGTCAATCTACAGTGACTCAATTTATAACGAAATTCCAAAAAACTGGGTCTGTAGAGTACAAAAAACGAACAGGACTAAAGCGGAATATATCCGCTCCAGAAGATCGTCTTTTAAAAAGGTTCTGCTCAATCAACTGTTTTAGAACTGCAGTGGATATACAGTAGAATGGAGTGGAAGATGGGTGGAAGAACCGATGTCAGTGTCGAAACGGTACGGATAAGGCTAAGGAAAGATGGTTTTATGGCAAGATCACCGGCCAAAAAACATTTCTCCTGAAACAAAGGCGCACCAAGAGACTCTTGTGAAAAAGTTCACAGGACCGAACTTTGCTAAAGAGGACTGGAGGAAAATTATTTTCTGGGATGTAAGCAAATTTAACTTGTTTAGCTACGGTGGCATTCGGTATGTGAGAAAGAAAGCAGGAGAAAATTTGACAAAAAATGCACCAACTTGGAAGCATCCAGTAGGAAAAATGATTTGATGGTGATTTTTATTAAGAAGTTGGAGATTTAGTGTAAGTCTATGGAACCGTCCATCATTAATAAGAACCTTATTCCAACCATAGAACAATCTTATATAAACTACTGCATCTTTCGGAACAATTTTGCACTGCGCCATTGGGATAAATAGGTTATTTTTCTGTTTAACCATTTTTTATATTATTTTTAATTTTTATTAGTCAAAGATTTAATAGAAAAAATTAATACTTCAACATGGTCATGGTCAGGTTTTAGTTCTGATATAAACTCCATCAAAAATTAATCGCAAATTGTGAAAATAAAAATCAACAGAGAAAAGCCTGTCAAATTAAAATCACTTATAACATCAATAATAATTAATTATTAAGAAAGACACATTAAAGAACTTAGTAGATACAATGCCGTCTCGGATTCAAGCTGTTATAAAAGATAAACGCGGGATTACAAAATATTTTTTTCTTTCAATCTTATATAATATATTATTTTAATGTTTCTTTTAAATATTGTAAAAACAGTGTAAATAAATATTCTGCGTTAATTTAAAATAAATCTTCAATCTTTTTTTTGGTAATATTGATACAATTATGTAATCTAATCTGTGCTAATACATCTATTTTTTGTTTATAAATGGAGAATAACTTGTATTATTAGGAAAAAAAAGCCCAAAACAGCTGTAAAATATCAAGATATTCTACCTGATTTTAATGATCGTTACCGTATTTGTATTTCAAAAACAGTAAAACAATATGTTTTTCCAGCACAGTCAGAATATATGAACAAAATAATATTCGACGCAGATGTCCTTATACACAATTCACAATTTTGAGCAATGCTACATAATAAATTGGCGAATATTGTATTGCTAGCCATTTTGAATCGCAATGTTTGTCGTAGCTTCAATAGAATTTTTAATTAAAAGTAATGCAAGAATGTCGTGGAATTTCAATTCAGGAAGTGGGCTTTGTTAATTCAAGATAATATTTTACCAGGACAATAGCCAGGTTTGCATTTTAAGGAAATACTAAGGATACTATGGCATATTTAATTATTAGGACATACGAAGATAATTAATGTTAATTCAATTTAAACAAAATATTTATGTACATAATATTAAACCTGATGGATATACTTTCATACAAATTAAATTGAAATAATTTAACAAACATTCAAAGAGATAATTTTATGAGACAAATAAATGTTATATATGTCAGCGTTCATTATTCTTAAAAACCAACGATCGAGGACAATTATTTGTGGATATTTTTCATTCGAAGCGTTAATTAATTTTTATTTATATTGCTGATTCGATAACATTTAAATACGATTGTAATCGTTCAATGCTCTGTGAAAATATTCCAAAAAGGTTAATCATGCAATAAAAATTCCAAACGCTCTCCATGTAATGCTTATTCCCGGAAAATTGCCGCATTACGGATACAAGGCAAAATTTTCGTGATTGAAAAAAAATAAGATAACTCTGTTAATGTTCAAAGATACAAAAGTACACAGCGTCGGCTTAATAAAATCTTGAAATGTGTCAACTGGAAGCACTTTGCTTAGGTGAAATACTGTTCGGTAGTAGAATTTTTATAGCCTTGAACCACTTTAATCCCGGAAAATTTATAGAACGCACGGTTAAAAATGTACGCAAACTGACGCAAATATTTATTTTATTTATTTAAAAAAATATGCATATACAATTAGCTAAAATATGTTAAGAATTGAGATAAAATATGTACGTCAAAAATATTTTTATTATAATATTAAATCTAAAAAAACACCTCGCTACAAAACAATAATCGAAGGTTTATGTAAAATGATACTTTGACCTATTTATGCACATAAACAACTGCAAATTACCATTTAACAAGGTATCCATTTAAATTATTTCATTTGTTATTATCAGCTGAAATGAAACTTGAGTATAATTAAAATAAACATTTTTTCATTGTTATTTTTAAATGCATTTGCTGATGTAATCGTTATTATGTATTCGCGTCTAATGGCAATTTTCTAAGCTTCACAAGTTTATGACAGGCATAATCTGACAAGCAACAAGTTTCTAATTAACAACCATAAATATGGTTGTCTTTTTTCGGTCTATTATCTTCTGGCATTCTACATATTATTATACAGTGTAACCCCGTTTTTACATGCCTAGAATTCATGCTTTCTCGATATTTGCGTTTAATTGATACAATCCCGTTTTATTTTAGAACCCAGAATTTATCTTTTGCTGTTAATTACGTGTTGTTTTATTAGTCCCATCATAAACGTAAAAATGGGGTTTCACTGTAATTGAATATTAAAATAAATAAATAAAATAAAATAAAAGAGTTATTTTTTAATACATATAACCAGGAGCGGCTCGTAATCTAAAACTAAAAATAGTGGGGCATGATAAGACTTAAATGCTTCCCCCCCATTTTTTTTCAAAAAAGAACTGTATACAGTGAGGTCAACCAAGAAAATAATACGAATTATCAAATTTTTATTGCAAATATTATTATTTTTACGCGCGAGCGTTATTTTGAATCGGCAATCTATCGAATTAGGGAAACTTTATAAGATTTTTATCAATCAGTTGGTGATAAACAAATTTCAGAAAATAAATGAACTTTATATATTAGGTTGTTCGGAAAGTAAATTCGATTTTTCTCAACAGAGGACTTAATTGTATTTTTTCACAGACTTGAACTTCAAACTTAAGCCGCATAATCATTATGTATTTTTACAGCTGATACACCAAGGCTTGCTTGTGAAAAAGTTCGATTTATTCAATGCAGTAGTTTTTGGTTGTACCTTTTCAAAATATGGAAAATGCTGCTTTTCGGGATATTTTATCTTTTTACCATCGAAAAGTTGAAAATGCTGTTCAAGCAAGAAAAAAATTATCCGATGTGTATGGAGAAGATGTATAATAGACAGAACGCTAGTGCCAAAATTGGTTTGCAACATTTCGACTAGGAAATTTTGCCGCGATCTGGAAGGCCAGTTGAAGCTGACGAAGACACAATAACGGCATTAATTGATGCAAACCGGCAATTAAAAACTTGTGAGATCTCTGAGAGATTAAATTGATCGAATTCGACCATTCATGATCATTTGAAACACCTAGGTTTAATATTAAAGCTCGACATGTGGGTTCCTTATGTTCTTACGGAAATAAATTTGTGCCAACGAGTTGACGTCTGTGATTTGCTTCTCAAACGTCAAAAAAATTATCCATTTTTAAAGCGCATCAGCACTGGAGACGAGAATTGGTTTTTCTACAACAATGTTAAACCCAAGAGATCATGGAGTAAAAGAGGTGAACCGGCTCAAGCACTTCGAAAGCAGATATTCATCGAAATCACGTGATGCTATCTCTTTGGTGGGATTTCAAAGGAAACGTTTTTTTTAGCTTCTACCGGCCAACACAATGATCAATTCTGAAGTCTACTGTCATCAGCTGGACAAATTGATTGATTCACTTAAACGGAAAAGGTCAAAATTGATCAATAAAAAAGGTGTAGTGTTCCACCAAGATAATGCGAGACCTCATACAAGTTTGTTAACTCGCCAAAAGCTTTTACAGCTTGGATGGGATATACAGCCACACCCACCATATTCTCCAGATCTAGCACCTTCTGATTAATATTTGTTCCGGTCTCTACACATTTTTTTTTACGGTAAAACCTTTACTTTAAATGAGGAGGTCAAAAATCACCTTGATCAGTTTTTTGCCAGCAAGTACCAAAAATGCTATAAGGGTGAAATCATGCTACTCCCAGAAAGATGGCAAAAGTTATTGGACCAGAATGGACAGAATATAATTAAATTTAATATTTATACACTAAATTACTTTCCGAACAATCTGATATTTCAACTCTTGTCCCCAAAGTGTGTAAAATTTTGAATTGGCAATCAATCGAATTATGGAAACTTTTGTATAAGAGATTTTCATCAATCAGTTGATGATGATATTCAAATTCCAGAAAAGAGAAATGCAAAATATGGTCGAAAAAAACGTTGACGGTGTCGTTTATTTTTCGAATTGAGTAGAAAATATAGAGCAGCGGGGCATATACAGGTTTGCCCCGAACAGAGCTTTACGCAGCAAACAAAAAGCGACCGTCTGTATACTGTAATACGAAACATTTCTTCTTAACTCCACACTACCTAGTCAAACACCAACATTTGTTTGCGTCAATGCTAGCGACCACATGGCCAGGGCGAATACATCTAATTATTATTATTTTATTAAGAGAAATGTGTGTGGGGCAGGGCCCCGGTTGCCCTTTATAGACGAGTCGCTCCCGCATATAACATACAGTTTCGGTATTCCAAATATTTTAATTTCAATTGATGTTTTTTCGCCTTGAAATTGAAAATATTTTAATTGATTATTATTTTTGAAATATTTAATTTTAAATGAAATGTGCGAATACATATTACGTACTATATTTAAGATACGATTAATATAAATCAATACGAGCTGATGTTACTGGTTAAGGATTAAATTGATACATATTGCAAGCATTCAACGGGGTTTGTATTATTCTCTACTCAAATAACCAATCCATAATTCGCATAATTCACAAAATGTTATTCAAATATTGAAATAAATACGCAATAAAGTTTGCTATCATAAAGGTTTAACAAAGGTTTAGATCTGAAAAATTATACTTTCTTCATAAAAACTAATACATCTAAATTAAAATATTCATTCACGTAGTTTTTAGCTACCGTTATATTTTGAAAATATTTTTTCAAGGGGTTTTTGGGATCAATTTCGTTTGTGTTTTTATTAAACCACCTATACTTTATTGAGAATTTTAGGCAACTAAGCGTGCATTTATGTTTTGATATAACTAAAATGTTAAATAAATTAAAAATTGCTTAATAATAATATATATAATTCTGCAAAATTATGTATGATGTTATTATAATTAAAACTTTGCAAATATTAGCACATTTTAATACATCTTTGAGTTCAACATTATCCATGCAAATTCAAACATAATTAATAATACATTTTATTAAAATTTTCAAATATTTATCCAATTTTCTGTCTTTGGTAAACAGTCGAACGCCAGTTGCTCGCAAGCTGTTCGTGGAATCAGCAGCGAATAAATTACCATAGTCCGGATGAAACTTTGGGTCAGCGTATATAAGTTTTCAGCGTTTTTCATTTTTGACATAAATCTTTCGCACAGAGACGTGGTATATCTATATGCTCGAGATATACAGTGAATGGAATGTGCATGTAAAACTGTGTGTTAAGCAAACGTCGTTCCTATACATCAATGGTCGAAATTTCATTTCGAACATGGCCCAAGGCGCGGTGGAAAAGTTTTCAGGAGTACTGTTGTTTCAAACATCCATCTTGGAAAATCTGTTTGAGGCTTTGGAAATATTCACGCAGTCATGATGAAATATATATGCTATTGTGATACTGAGGGCGGGCTCATTTAATGTAAATTTGCTTTGGCAATCGATTTGGAGTTGGCGAAGTTGTTAAAGTGTGATGTTTCATTTCCCGTTTTCATATGCATATGTATGAGATGGATTAAGAATAGAATTCGGCGTAGTTTGCGGGTCATTTAATTTGATGAGAAACTAAATATTATTCCATATAAACTAATTTTAATATGCCGCACGGATAATCCGAATTGTTATTTCGTTTTGAATATAACTACACATACACTTCTAAAGCAAAATTTATATTTAACATTGTTATTGTTTATTAAGAAAATCAGTGATTTTGATATTGGTTTGGTTACAAGAATCTTTTAACGATTTTCTCATTTCATTTCGAATTTTCCTAAGAGGTTTTATATCCTTATATACATATGAATTCCTATTTGTCAATGTACTTCCATAGAGTGTTAAAGATTTGTAAATTTGCCATTAGCTGAAATATTTCGTTTGTTTCGCGCTTGTTAAAATTATAAAAGATCTACCTACATCTGGAAAAAAAATCCTCCATGGTCGAACGAGTGTTACTGATTTTATTTTGGTTTTTAGTTTGAGTTACTGATTGTATCACATTTAATCAAGCAACATAGAGTTTCAAGAAGGCCAGTACGATAATGTCGTATGCATGGCAGCGAATGATAAGAGCGACAATTGGCAAGGGACTAAGGATCAACGAGACCAAAATACATACCCATATGCCAAGGACGAATCCCTGAACCCTCGAGTATTGTATAATACAGCTTCTAGACCGTCTAGGAATTCACATATCTCGGCTCACTTATTACAAATAATATTAAAACCGATTTGGAAGTATGAAGAAGAACCAGGCTGGAAAAGCACTAGTTTGTACTTGGGACTTCAAAACCATATACGGTCGAGATTCCTCTTAAAGAAGACTAGAGTTAAGCTGTACATGACCCATATCAGGCTCGTCATAATAGCATACGGATCTAAATGTTGGGCTCTAACAAATCAAGATGACCAAGAATTGGATATCCTGTAAAGGAGATTTCTTAGACGAATATTTTGAGCGGTATTCGACGACGGGGAATGGCGTATCCGAAGCAACAAGAAGCTGTACCAACTATACAAAGATGTCACAGCTATTGTCAGAGTGGCCAGATTCTGGTGGACCAGATACGTCCATGATGCGGAACAGTCAGACGACGATACACCTTATGGTTGACAAGTCTTCCTGTTCCCGGTGAGTAAGACCAAGGTTGAGCTGAGAAAAAAAGTATGTTTTCAATATGCTTTCGTTTGCTTCTATGGCGAAAAAATCTCTCACTTCAGAGATCCATTTATTTTTTTAAACCCATTTTGATTAAACCAAATTAAATCATAACCAATAATCTATTTAATTTATTAATAAAAACGTATAATCATTCAATATTTAAAAATAAGTAAATTCCCCATAATATTTATATGTATTTTAGCTGATGTTTGAACTATAATCACAGGATATGATAATAATAATATAATTATTGATCATTAAACTCAAAACATACGTATATTTTTTTTTCTATGAGGATAACAGTAAATACGATTTATTGTTACTTTTGTCCTCTTTAAGTTTACATCCATAGATAATATAAAAAAAATATTTGAAGGGAATACCAATTCTTTTCCAAGAACAAGAGAGCCACAAAGTCGAAAAGTCTGCCATTTTAAAAGCGTTGGGAATCATCTGGCCTTGGATATATATATTCCTATTTTACACGGTTCTAGAAACTACTATATTTTTACATGGCGGTTGTTGGTACGATTCCCTAAGCAAACAGATAATGTGATATAAATATATATAAACTGAATTTTCAGATAATGTAATTTTTTTTATAAAATCAACGAAAATTAAATAATATTCAACATAGATTTTAAGCTTATAATTTATATTAATATAGTTACAATCAATGGCATATTTTGACATATGAAAAAAAAATATTTTTCTACATTTTGACCTAAATACATACGTAGACGAAAGCTGTATATTTCTGAAAAGCTTAAATTGATACTTCTTTTTGCAATAAAGAGGATTTTAATTTATTATTCATAAGCTCACAACTCTATATATTTTTATTAAATTCATTAAACAATTATATATGGTATAATCGTCTTAATTATATGCCAAGAGTCTGTCAAAATTTTAATTAATTCCACATAAATTTAATTGAATAAAAAAATAAAACTTTTGTCCAAGATTATATTTTTTAAGACGTTTCATACTGATTTAATAAAGTACGGATATTCAATGATAATTTTAAACTAAAACTCAACTGTAATTAAATTATTAATTCATAATAAATTTAATCATTCATAAAATTCTGCTGTTATTTTGATGAATATTGTATAGGTAAATTATGTGGTAGTAAAAATAAAGGAAAAGTGTAAAGAAAATTTGATTAGTCCAATATCCCGATAAATGGGTCAAGTGTCCTTATTTTTTTCTTACGAATGAAATCATTCGATTATATAAATCTGAAAAATAAATTCAGCATATTTTCTCGGTATCGCTGAAATAAAATACTGGATTCGCGCTTTATTATCATGTTAAATACATCAAGGATTTCAAATACGCGCACATTTTCATTCCAGCATTCATTGAGAAAAAATCCCAGATTTATCAACAATAAAACACATATTTGCAAATCTGAATATTTTTTTTTTGAAATAAGAACACAAAAGTCTGAGATGAAATTGTGTGACAGCAAAAAAAATGTGCTAACATACAGAAATAAAATCTGAGTAGATATGTCATTATGCGAAAATTTGTACGTTATTTTTTATGGCACGTGATACGATGTTTCTTATCATTTCTTTTTACAATAAGAATAGCTTTCTATGCGAATGAAATAAGACGTAGGATGTATATAATAATAATTATATACATCCTACGTATATATTGTAGATAATTCTAAAGAATTTACTATATAATATTTGGTTCAATTGGTATTACATTACATATATTATATGACATGATAAAGAAAATTGTAGTACAATAATTCACATCACTTTTGATATTATAATATCGCTTTAAAAAACATCTATATCACAATATGTTATTTGCAAAGTCGCGTTCTGTTGTGGAAATATTTATTCTTAATTTAAAACTCAATCTAGAATATTTTTTTTAATATGTCCATGTAAATATTAAAATATTTTTCATCCACAGAGGTGGGAATCTCTATTCCAATGTTTCGTATAAAATATTTGCATATCATACAAATAAATCAAACGTCGCGTGACATAATAGTTTACAAAAAAATACTATATCAAATAATTTAATAATTTGAAAGACACGCTATGAACAATTCAATTTAAATCAACGCAAAAAATATTTGCCATCATGTGATACCATTCCACGATTTAAAACTCAATTTTATAAAATATGAAGATGAAAATTTGCGAAAATATGTCCATGCCACTCATTCACTAGATATTTTTTTTAACCTAAAAAATATGTTTCAGACATACTTTGCTGAAATGCTCGACGTAAATTTAATTACGATACGATATAAGATGAAGGTATATAATAAACTAATTAGAATATTAAACTTAATTGTTGACGGTACACATTGATGATGAATTAATTACTCTGTGTAATTGTTCTCTGGCATTGAAACTAGTTAATTTCGATCACTATGCTAATTTAAAGCATTCCGATGGTTGATTTTAATAAAGGGCCATTTTGGTAGATTCATGGGTAGTTATTCAATAGTAGCATTGAATCGCTCTTGCGGCATATAAAATGGCCATTTAAGGTTATTAAGGAAAATTTCAACTCTGAAATAAAATCATTTTTAGATGGCAATCTCCGTTTATTTGATTGCTCTCGGCTAATTTCCACAATTTTAAATGAAAATTAGGCGATTTTTTTCAAAGAACGAATCAAATTCAACGAAATACATTCAACTATTAAATTGAAAAATGCGGTACATGCTGATTGGTTTCAGAAAAAAATAGGCGTCTCAAAGTTATGCAAAGATTTATGTTGCCTCGTTAATTTTATAATACAACTTTTAAACGATGTATAAAATTTAGTTTTCAGAATAATATTTAAAGAATTTTGAAAAATATTTTAGTTTTCTTTACATTAAAATGACCATATTTATAGTCTGACAATTGAGAAGAATATAGAGTATTACATTTTTTTATCTCACATCTTATTATAGATTAAAACTGTTAATTTACAGATCAGTATTAGGATTAAAATAATACTTTCTAGTCATTATTTGTGACCTTCTTTACACTGACTCATTTATCAAATTGCTATACTATAGGTTTTTCTATGTTGGGTATCTTATTGTTAATAAAATATAAAATACATTTAATTTTAAAAAATATATTTGACTATTTGACTATAATGTTGACAACTAAATATTCAATATGTATACTTTTTTAATGTTGCCAACTAATCAAGTATATTCTCAAAAAGGTAGAAAAAAGTATTAGGTGGTTCGGAAAGAATCCCATGATTTTGCACAATATATTTTGATTTTAATTTTAGTTTAAACACGGCTAGATGCAGATTTTTATAAAAATATTTATTTTGAATACTGTTTGTTAGTTATACTTTTCGTTTTATAAATAATAGTGAAATAGAAAAACCAGAAAACAACAAATATCTTTTTAGATATTAAACGTCAATTTTTTTTATCAATGCTTCAACCCAACTAAGGCTATTAATTTAGTTTATGATCCAGTTGTAAGCAGCAGCATGTTAATAATACCTTAATTTTCAAAATAATAATAATAATTGTTATCTCACTTTACCGACCGCACGATTTCGCCTAAAACTTACACCTGATGTGTTCGTAAACATTTTGGAGAACCGAATCTCAAAAAAAATATTTTATCTAAAAAATGTCCATAAAATGTTCATACTTAGAGATTTTTATTGTTTTATGAAATAAAGTATGCATAGATAGCGGTAGATAACAGGTGGCTGAGACAGAACGCCAACGTGGCGTAAGTGGATATTAAAGTGTTAATACATATGTTACTTTAGTTATATCCATCAATATTTTTCATTAAATTCAATGAAAATAGACATAAAACTTTTTGGAAAATAGTGAAATTTTTATGAGTAAAGAATGTATTTTGATTTAAAATGAATAAATAAAATACATTATCATAATCAGTTCTAACTCATAAAATGAAATTAAGTTTTCTTATTTTACTGTTGTTATTTTTCTTATGCGAGATTGACGACCTGGGTTAATCTGTTAAGCTGTATTGTTTTTTTATGGTTAATGGTTTATATCGCAACAATTTTAAATATGTTTTTAGGAAAAAGTTTATGGACTGTTAAAAAAATAAATTTAAAACGGAAAATATGTTTTATTTAGAAATACACTGATGGCTGGATGGATTTTTAAAACAAACTTCAATTTTAGAATTCTTTTTTACAATAGTTAAAAAAATGTATTAGGATATTTATTTTCATCTGATCATAAATGTATGTCTAAAACATCATAAATGAAGATCCTTTGTCGGATTCCGCCAGAGGATCATAAAATAGAGAATATTTTCTGAATAAAACTGTACACTGTTAAGTTTCAACGATAAATTTTATATATACATCACCAAAAAGTAAAAACTCAGTTGAACAACGTAACGTGCGATGTGAACATACTGACCAAGTTTCATAGGTAACTTGGGACTTGGGACTTTCATAGGATATTTGGTTACCGCACTTTAGAGGGTAGAATTTAAAGCAGATGTAAAAAAATATCTTGAAATTCATTTTCAATTTTAAGCCAGTAAATTTTATTTTGTATAAAGAAGGGAAATGAAAAATTACAAGAGTAGTGGTAATGAGTTATAAACAATGAGTTTAACTATATTTTAGATTCATATATATATATAATATGTACGTAGAAATAATTAAAAAAATATATAAATGGATTTCTCTCTGAAAAACGTATTATTTATTTTTAAATAAAAAATTAAAAAAACGATTTTTAGATTTCTTAAAAAAAGTCTTCATTAAAAGGCGAGAGAAAATAAATTCAGATTCTGATTGATTATCATTAAGAGATGAAAGTTTAAATAATTCTCTATAATTTATTTATTTAATTGACTACGATGGATGTATGGCATAACAGAGAGGTTCCAAAGCGCCATTCACCCATATAAAGATTCTATATTGTTGATATTATTTCAGTAGATTAAAATTTATATTATTTGTTTATAAATGTGTATTCAATGAAGGATAGATGGCATTAAATGAATTAATTACAATGCGCCAAACTACCTTCATAAATATTTTTATAAAACATGCGGAGGTAGTGGTTCTCTTTCTCTTACACACCGCCTGACCAGTTTTATAAAAAAATCCTGAATTCATAGTTTTCATCGAAAACCTCTATCCGACTAATAATTTAGTTAAGTGGCGGCTAACTTACATTATCAACATAATATGCATGTTATCTACACGCCATAACAATGGTATATACATCGTATAATTATACATATGCATTAGAAAATTATAATATGAATATATTTATTTAAATAAAATATAATATTTAGTAAAGTCTATTATTAAAATTCACTCTAAAATTTAATCCATTGATGAGAAATTTACGAACTTGAGCAAAATGAAACATTTACATTAGAAAGAGATGTTTATCCCATTCAAGAGTATATTGAAAAGCAACTTTAGCTATAATCTAAAGTCGCGAGACATAAAAATACATGTGTTTATAAATTTATCTATGTATTAAAGATATGATGGATGAGATATAAACTCTGATGACATATAAAGACAGCTTGTCTACAGTGGCCCTTAATCATAAAGGACAGACACCTAAATGCCTGGATTTAAGGTGCCTGAATCACCAGAACGCTTTCCAATTTGATCTGTTTGTATAGAACCCGAACCTTTGGATTTGACAATGGATTAACTAGTTAATGTTTGCACAGGTTGAATGTTCTCCTCGGGTATATGCGAAAGAGATTTTTTCGCAGAATAAGTTCGTGCCATAGAACGACCTAAACGCTATTTAATTATTCACAAAAATAATTAAAATAATGCAAACGAACAAACTTACATTAATTTATTAAACATGATTATAATCAACTTTTTTTTAAAGAATATTCTAATCATTTAAAATTTAATAAACGCGGATTGATCTCACGTTAATTTATGGACGAAAATTTTTTCCAATTACTATGTTTTTGTGTACATAAAAAAGGAAACAGTTGTTCGTTGTTACGGGCAATTGCTCTCGGTGTTGGTCCCGGTAACTAATTTAATCTGTCACATAAAAAAGTTTATTTCTTTGAAAGTACTTACTACAACTTATGGAAAAGTTCAAATAATTTTTAATTTATTTATAAAAGAATGCTTTTGTATCTTCAAATAATTACATTCTGCTATACTGAATATTTTAATATTAGATCAGTTGAATCACACAATGAGAAATTAACAAAGGTGAGCGCTAAGTTATTATTAATTAATATATATAAATCAAATAAGTCGCAAAATTAAATTCATCTGATATATAAACGCAAAGCTGGAGCCATTAATCATATCTTTAGGCTTGAATTTTCATATATACGGAGTATTCTAATTGCTGGGAATAATAATCGGGATTGCCAGAATGTGTGTGTATATTAAACTAAGTTATACTTCAGTATGTTTGAGCTGTTGAAAAGAGTTTTTCAGCAATTATATATGATAAAATGTGTTCATCGGTTTATTGAAAACTTTTAACGACGCTCTTTAAAAAGTTGTAAAGTATGGCGTATGTGACACGGATTAAATGTTTATATTATTTTATTAGGCAGATTAATATGTAATCAGATAATAAGTTGTAAAGAAATATTTAATCATGTAGAGGAATGGATCTGTTTCTGAGTACTTATATAAAAAGTAATCTGTCGTAAAAATACTTATGGTATATCGAGACATTACTCAGAGAGTCGTTGTATTGGGGTCAGGTTGTAATCAACCATAAAAACTGTATAGATATTCTAAGAAATTCCGACTTTTATTGATATATTTAGTGGAAATAGATTTTCGGCATTTTTAGAAGAAAATATCCACATTTTTTAGGAAAATATAATAATATTCACTTCAAGAAAGGGTTGTAACGTTAAAAGACTTTGTATAAAATAATTGAATATTTGTTATCTTTGTTTAAAATGGCAATAATTTTAATGATAGAAATTTTGGTCACGTTTGTTGTAGCTTGGAGCATAAATAAATTGAAATTAACGATTGGGACGATAAAGCACGAAAGCTTTGGAAAAAATGTTCAAATTATTTCTAATGCTGTAAAATACATTATTTACATTGTTTATTTAAGAATATGGAGATATAAAATATATTCGCAAAGAGAAATTTAAGATATTTTTTACGTCGCGAGGTCAATGTCATCTCCTGAAATATGCTTGACATTTTATGTACAAATATATACTTGTGTTTATTTTCGTAATCATTAAGAATTTTATGCGCAGTTTCAGATATTGGAGAAAACGAGTCAGGAAGCAATATCCCGCTTTTAATCAATAGATACGGTTTTCCATTCATTTCCGTGTAATCTTAATTCAAAATTTTGGCCCCATCCTTTCAAAGGTACATAAGTTTATAGTGATTTTGATTAATAAATAAAATAATATGGTTAATTTTATTAATTTATAAT
>JAGXCT010036836.1:67893-110768 GCA_022495035.1 Philopotamus ludificatus
TTTTTTTTCATTATTAATACAAAGTGATTCATCACGAAAAATAAATAAACGTCTCTGAAAAGTGAACTATCGGCAATTTTAAGATAAAATAATGTTTTTTATTTTTTTCCAGAGCTTAGTTTTCCACGTGTCGCGTCATCCGACCAATCCCGACTTTGAGCAATGTGTTTCCTTCGGATTCTTCTCAACACGAGCACAGGAAATTGCCTACAATTTATTTTGTGTCTCGGCCATGTACTTTATTCCATTGCTGGTCATCAGTGTGGCATACACCTGTATATTGTGCGAGATCTCCAAGAAATCCAGAGAAACTAAAGGTATGGGAAAATTCGTATATACGCAGTTGATTAATTAAGCAAAAGGTGGTGCTGAAGTTTTGCACTGAGTAGCAATTTAAGTTCAAACTTTATATTTGAGTTATTCTAAATATATTAGTTTGATGGAATGATTTAATATATGAATAGACAGATTACATAAATTTATATAAACTGCAACCAACACAAATTATTTTACAAATAAATAAATAAATTAGTAAAACCATATTTTACATATTTTTTTATAGATATTTAATACAAATTTATTGAAATATAATAAAATAGTAATAGAAAATATTTTTATTGTAATAATTAAAAGGATATTTGTAATTAAGGATATCTTATAAATGATTTATTCATATATTTGTACGTAGAAGCACAGTATAATCAGTAATATATAATTAGTAAGGGATAAATTAATTACGTGTTTTATTATTTATCATAGAAACGCAGATCCTTCTGGAAAAGGGCAATCAATACCGAAAACAAACTTATTCGGTAACCAACTCTCTATACCGCAATAAACTATAGATTTGCAGTATAATGAAATTATATTATTATATAAAGAAATAAATTTATTCCGTAATTCAGATAGCAATATATCTTTGTAACAATGCACAATGATTCATCTCTCGTCTTTCAAAGTTGTGATATTATAGAATGCCGATAATTAAATTTATTTTTGTTTGAGAAAGAATTTCAGAATTTCTATATAGCAAAAAAATGTCGCTAATCACATTATAAAATTCGCAAAAGAATGACGTCGCACTCAAAATGTTATAAATTCAATACGAAAAAAAAAATTCAGAGCAACGGCGGTATTTTCGATTATGCAAAATATATAAAAAATACAAATTCATATTAATTCGACGGACCATTTTCGTTTGCCAGGATTCCAAAGTCACTTATACGTTAAGGACATTTACCGAAAAGTTGTCTTTGGTAACTCTTCCTTTGTAAATTTTCGCAGAGGGGAAATCACTTGTTAACTGCGAAAGTTGAAAATGTCGGATTGATGGATGCTGTTAAAATTTTGAACGTCTTATTTAATATTATTCTCGCATAACTCTACCGGTCGAGATAATATAATGTTCGAAAATTTGGCCGCTGAATATTTCCGTGAAAATTCTAATATATGACTATTCAATTCTTCAATAGTATTTTATTAAATAAAATTTATAAAAAAAATATACATCAAAATTAAGTACAAAATGTTACAGCATTTCATGCAGAAGCTAAATAATTAAGACAAACTTGTGCTAAACTATAATGAATTGCTGTCATAAACTTTGCTGAAGATATTTACGTTCAACAAATTTGATAATCGTTTGCTTATAAATGTCAATATCTGCAGAATGATTTAAACCGTGTTTTAATATATTTCCATGAATCAATCATTGTTAAAAAAAATAGACACTGAAGCATCACTCTACCTAATTACTTCTGCTCCACATCATCGAAAATATTTTTTGCGTATTCTACATTTTTGTTTTAACTTTTTAATATAAATACATTTGGCTTCAGGCTTTTCTTTATATTCTTTTTAAAAACTGTTTCAGCTTATTACTTAGCCACAACACACAAAACTTCTCAACGTCAAAATTATTGAATGGTTCATATATTAATATATAAAATAAATATCTTCGTAAAAAATAAATACAATACACAAGACAACATATGTGTTTATAATCTATCAAATTTTATCAACATTCGTACACGCTTTCACCATTATTCGAATTAAACTATACAGAATGCGAATAAAAACATTTTCGTTAAACCTTTGTTGTTTTGATTTGAGAAAAATATTTTTTTCCATAAATTTCTATTAGCGTCTGAAGTAAAAATATATCATTCAAGTAATGGTTGAAAAATGTGATGCTGTAAGGTCGCAGACAGCAAACAAATATGATTTTATATTTGAGGCGAGTAATTATTCAAATCGGATTTTAGGGCAAAAATATTTTTTTTTTTAAATTACATTCATTCATTTTTATACGTCTGAATATAATATGAAATATACGAGATAATATTTTTCAATTTGCATGTGTGTTTTTGATGATTCGTTTGTAAAAATATTTGAGGAAGATTGATTAGTGAGGGAGAGATTAATTGGCCAATGGCCATTTGTTAAAAAATAATGCGGCAATGGGTTCGAAGGAAACATTATATTTTCAGTCTCGGTTCATCAATTATTCTGTATATACGTATGCATATATTTATTGAGGGGAATGTACGAAATGAGTTCATATTGCGAATTGACCGGAAACTCAGAATGACAGAACAAAAACAAATGAATAAAAAAAGGGAAATATTTTTTAATTTTTAACAAAGTAGTACAGTAGCGTTTATTTAATACGCTTTGTTCAACTTGGATACATTTCACATTTTTATATATTTTATTACATATTTTTATTTTGTAAAAATCTTTTGTTTAAAAATGGCAGCAAATTTTATGCTTGAAGATTGAATACGATCACTATATTTTTGGAACACGAATTTTTTTCTAATACATTTCACATTTCTATGGTATGTTTTGAGAAGAAGGGAAAAGAGATTAGTATGACCAGATGGAAATGCATTCATTTACAAAAGAGAGAAGCACAAAGCTCTTAGCTTCGACGAAAATTATAAAGAACTCTTAAGCAAAGGTGAATAGTCGATAATAATTAACAAAAGTGTACTGCAGTAGAATTTAGACATTGCAATAATAAAAAAGAATGGACTCACTCAAAAATATTAAAGGCTACCTAAACAACTTAGTAACGTAACATCGAAACAAATTGCAAAAGTACTCATCAAGAACGGGACGCCAGAATACAAAATAAAGAAAAATGAAATAAGAAGCTATGATTTTACTTAACCCTTTCACCGCGTATGACATGTATACATGTCCTGGCGAACATGCCCTTAACGCGGGAGACACGCATAGATGTCATGGAAGTTTCAAGTTGCTTTTTTGCAAATTTTATTATCGCGTTTTCGACTAAAGGTATAGGTTTGATGTTTTTTTGACTAACCAAATATGTTTAATGCACCCAAATTAAACATATTTGGTTAGCTAGAAGGAATATTAAATATATATTTTTGGTCGAAAGCGCGATAATAAAATTTGCAAAAAAGCAGCCGCTTACAGGGTACGTTTGCTAAATTTGATGCCACGGGCAAAGGGTTGAAGAAGAATTCAGCAATGGGGTGAAATAGATGAAAACAGTGCATTTCTATGGTGATATTCAGATTGAAATAAATGAAAATGTAGATTCAACTACGCGAAAATGGGTACTAACATTGCTTGACATCTATTGTGAGACAGCTAAGCTATAAAAATGAGGAGTAAAGCCAAAATAATATTTTTACTTAAACAAGTAAAGACCCTAAAGGCTTTCAGCCAATCTCGTTGCTTACCTTTTAAAATTGTACGAGAGACAAGTGGTGTCGAGAATAGCTCAAATAGTCGACAAGGATTTAATTATCATTCAAGCGGGCTTCAGACCAGGAAAATCAAGTACCACAGTTGATAGAAGACGACTGTGATAATAAAGTTGTGATACTATACAAGCTCTACAATATTACAAAGGACTGGTATCTCACTAACTTTATAGTATAAATGCTCAGAAACAGACGATAATACTTCGTATTGCTACAAGCAACAAAAAGCTACAACACATGGTTTGCCCCAGGGAAGTGTCCTGGCGTCGATGCAATTATTAGAACCCTATTTTACAAAGGTCAATGCGTAAAAATCACAATGAAGCTCAAGCAATTAGCTGGATACACTTAGGGCACTAACCCTCATGTACTTAGGGTATCGGCTATAGTCCTATGTTATATGACTGTCCTACAGGTAGGTCACACCATACTACAAAGATGGACGTGGGCCTTAACGAAACATGTCGTCTTATAACAAGATGCATAAAATCGACAAAGGTATAAAAAACACACGACTTTCACCGCTTTATATAAGAAAAAGAGTAATAGCCGAAGTTCAGCGGACCTACCACACACTGTATATGAGACACCGCATGTTTGGATATGAACCTCCTTTTAGGAGAGTTAAGGCAAGAGCGAGCTTCACCAGAACAGCAAAAATGATTACTGACACAGCTGCAGTGGAACAAGCTAGGATGTGGAGGAAACAACTCTACAGATTTCGAAAGCACGTAGCAAGGAAAAGGAAAAGACCGAGGAAGTGGGGCTACTCAAATTAACCTGGACCCTGCGAGTGTGGCGAGGTATAGGCAGATAAAGACGAGATACTTAACGCAACTAATGTTACCATGATATTTAAAGCATTGAAAGCCAGACAGATGAAGACTATTGAAAAAGCTCCATAGAAGAAAATGGGAGGCGTACATTTTATCAATTAATATAAGTGGCCTACTAACCCTGAGGTGGGTTTTTGACACCTGAAACACTACGCGATTTCCAGCAGAGACACGCTCGTCTTAACCCTGATGCCAGGACTGTGACGGTCGCCTTCCAGATTAACTAGGCTCTTCAAATACGGATCAGGTCGCTAGCCATGAGCCCGGGAGCCGACCTGTCAAAGCTTGCTTTTGTAACAATAATAATCAAACGAGGCTAGGGCCAATTCGTATTTAAATTACGGTCTGATCGGGGGTTACGGACACCTCCTGTAGCACACACGTCACCGAATTGGCCTGGATGCCGGCCACTCGGCCCTCGGTGTACTCGGCACATCGTACCGGATGCGAGCGAGAAAAAACATCGCGCGCGTGGCGACAGAAGCGAATATTGGTGTTTATTTTTTTTCCCGCAATTACAGATAATAAAGATCATTGATTATTTATAATATTTATTCCTTAGATTTTATTAGACAAATAAAAAAAGCTTGTGACATATAGGGTTTATATTAAAACAGTTATTCGAGAAAAATCAAAAAATGTTTTTCCAACTAATTCGCTTATTTGAATTGAATTAATATTTCATTTACTTTATTATACATATAATAATACAATAGAATAATTTGTACACATTTAAATACAATTAAACTGGGAGTTGCTATTTAGGATTATTACAATGAAAGATGCTGGATTTGCATAGGTTCAACTCTCTAACATTGAAAACAAATTCCAATCATTATTCGTAGCTACACAATTACATATGCATGCAATCAGGCTTACGTTCATTTGCATATATGCAAAATTAAAATATTCTCTAAGGCCGATATAAAAATTTGCATATTTAAATATGATAAAATCGTGATATTTTTTTAAAAAATGTTTTACATTAAATTAATAACTATGTTTAATGTATTATATTGCGAAATCAAGCGGAAAATGTACAAAGAAAATCTGGCGCTTTCAAACTTGTCAATTTTTACGGCATTGGCCCGCTTCCAGCGTTTAAAATCATTCCATACTAATGGAACATTAAACTTGGAAAATGGAAAGTGTCTCCGTGTACGCTCTATTGATTTTTTAAAGCACTTAAATTGCGAATTTTAAGTTTGGCACGATATAAATGTATACGGTACTCCATTATGAAGATACAAATTAGGTACGCAATTTATACAATATAACGAAATATTTTTATCACGATTGGAAAACAATTTCTATTTCATTTTTACATGCATATATTACAAATGTTGAGTGAATTAAATTATTTCAAATTAAAGCGAACTAGGCACTACTGTAATTAACTCAGATTCTGATACAAATGCTTTTAAACCGCTGCGAGTGGTCCATTTGATTAAATCTGCCCGCAAATAGAAGAATACCATAATTCCTATGATATGGCGAATAGCTAATATCTACATACCGACAATGAAACAACTCGTCATGGTATTTGTATTAAAGGCCATTTAAAATCGGTGGGCGAACGTGTTATTTGATTTATCTCTGCCATCTAGTATAAACATTCATTTAAAAAATGTCAAAGGGCAAACTATATTTTTCCATGTGTGTACAAAAATGCTGAAAGTCGAGAGCTTTCAGCCTCACGTTCGTAGATGAAATAATGCGATAGTGCTTCGTAAATAAAATCGTGAAAAAACGTTATTTACTGACGGAAATATTTTGTTAAAACAATTATTATTATTTATTAAACAAAAAGAAAAATTTGTCAAATATATTAACTTATTGAATTGAATACGATTATCTTTGTTTCGCAAACCATCTGCGAATATAGAGACACTCGAATACCTGAATGTACGTAATCCCCTCAATACCCACAATGTTCGATAGGCTGTCACCACTATTATACATTCAAATGAGATTAGAGTAACACGGGAGCCAAATAAAATGTTTTTATAAGACATACAAGTTAAACTTTTGTTTATTTGACATTTTAATTATAATTATTTTTATAAATATTAGCTGAACATTTTTAAAATTATTTTTGTACGAATACAAAACATTTAGTAGATAATAGGTGAAAATGTTCAAAAGATTTGATCAAAATAATCATGTTAAAGTATCATAAAGAAGATAATAAGATAATCAAAGAAGGCGTAATCGTATAATTATTTTAAAAAAATCACTAATTAAATGATTTTAGTTGTTGAAACTTAATATTATTAAAATGTTATAAAATTTTACACTGCAAGATACAAAAAAAGCAATTTTTTTACAAAAAAATTTGAAGCAAATGTTGAGAAACACTTTATTCGATTAAAAAAACAATCATGTATTTATTGAATTATTAAAGAAACTGATTAAACTTTGCAATAAATCACAAGTCAATTTTTTATGAGAAAATAATATGAAATATAATTCAACTGTCTTAATTTAAAAAAGCAAAACAAATCTTTATGGGCGTTTGGAATCAAAAGAACAATGTATTAATATTCACTATTGAAAAAATTCTCGTCTGGTTCAGGGGTCAGAAAATTACGATCCGTCGCACAATGGCCAAAATCATATAATAATCGCTGCATCTATAGATTAGTAGTGTATCTGTATATCAGCTAAAAAATGTGAATATCAGACATGAAATCACGGATCAAAAGGAAAATAGGCAACGCCTTTAAATATACCATTACTAACTTAATTTTTATTCGAGCTAGAATTCTGAAGTTTAAATTGAATATAGGTAAAGATATATTATTTCGTATAAAATAATAAAAATATGAAAATTGTATAATTATGCCGTGTAAATTGGTACATACGATATTAGATATCGCTGGTAATATATATTATATATACGTTTGATCAGCGATATCTGTTACCTAAAATAAATTAATTTAAATTTTATAATATATAAAAAAAGATATTAATTATTCGTCGTAAATAATGAATATATTTTCTCTAAATTGGCATAATTACTTTTACCTGGGAAAATCCCGATGATATTTAAAAATTTAAACGGAGTTACTGTTTTGAATAAATTACTGTTTTGAATAAATACATATATTCAAAAAGTATTTTTTTTTTTAAATTATATAATATATATAAATAGTATTTTCAAAAATGAAAAAACCATATATATATACACATATTATTAAAAATAAAGGGAATACGGTTTATTACTGAATTTATATACAATGTTCATGTATAATTAAAAATTGTAAAGATGTGCTCATTTGAATTTGATACTACGTTAAAAATGGTAAACTTTGGAACCTTATATTACCAAATAAAATACACTAATATAATAAAAATAATGACATATTAAATTTCAATATCTATAACTTGCCATTTATTTTTTTCTGAAACCGTATTTTCGAAAATTTTTGGCAACATAATTTTGACAACATTTATCGCCAGTTCTTAACATAGCCTTGTCGATGGGTCTATTTGGGACCCCAAGTTTAGAATTTTTCACGAATAACTCTTTTAATATAAATTCTACACGACACAAACTTTTTGTATTTGTCTAAAAAAGTCTAAAGAATAAATATTATAAATAATAATTGTTACTCACTCAATGGAAATTGCGAAAAAAAATAAAAATAACATTATTCGCTGCTGTTGCCACGCGCGTGATGTGTGTTTTGGCTCGCATCTGGTACGGTGTGCCGTCTGCGAGTAACATTGGTAACATAACTGCGCTAAGTCTGCGGCGAGACATTTACGTGTCATATTGATTAGTTAAAAAATCCAAAATACCGACGAAATCATGCATAATAATTTATTTAAAAAAAAGCTATTGGATAAAGAATTCATCAATATCTTGACTTGAAATGCTTGCGATCACTGAGAGACCCCCTATTGACGACGGGGTTATTTTTGAGCTGCCGTGACGGATGGGTTTAACTGTCATTAGATTCATGATTATTTCTAAAGATAAAAGATTGTTTTTTTAACAAGAAATACAGCCACAACCATTATTATCGATCTATGAATGGTAATTAAATTGCCTTAAGCTACGTGGCGAAATTCCCTTTTATAAAAAAAATAAATATGGCGTTGGATATATTTTTTAAACGTAACATACAGCGTCAGAGCTTCATTTGGAAGTGATCGATCTGCAAATGATTAAAAGAAATTGATATAACCTTATTTTATAATATATATAGAAAATAAAGAAGGTAAAATCGCAATACCAATAGATGATCATTTGTATAAAACTCTAATGATAAAAATATTAACTCCAGTAGGATGAAATATGTTTTATAAAAAAAAATAGAAATTTTTACGTAACCTATAATACCATTTTTAATATATGAATTATGTCATTCGTGTTTTTTTTGCACGTGACTGTAAATTTTGTTAATATTATTTTGTTTAATAAAAACTTTTCCGATCCCTGATCTCTAACCGATTTTTCTTGCATATTTTTAAACAATGTAATCACAAGTTACGTAATTGGTTTTAAAAAAAATTGGAATAGAATATAAATTAATAAGTTTAGTTATTGTCTGCAAAAACGCCAACGCAATTTTATTTACGAATAATCGTATCGAATTCATATAGTCTATATATAAGTCTTTATATCATTTTTAAAATTAATTTCACTTAATAAAATTTATATACATATTTTTTCTTTGACTAACATTAATAATCAACTGAAAAATTAATTAAAAACCACAGCGGGAGCGACAATGCATAGAGAACGCTGTCGTATATGAAGAACGGATCGTTGAGTTTCGCGAAAACTCTTCAATAAGAGCGAATATTACATTTTCTACGAGGCCCTTATACTTTATGACATTCATAGTATTTTCGATAAACTTCAATGGATCATTATTTTTCATATTATGGGATAGTAGTAACATTATATTTTTTTTTCGTTTACTTGGAAACTGTTCCAAATTCAACAAAACAGAATAAACTTTTATTCCTATAAAAATATAAATATTTCCAAGAACCACAATTCGATTCCATGGTTTTTCATCAATTAAACATTTATTTCAAACCTTTTTTTTCAGATTGTTTCAGGCGTATTGGCAGATTTGCGGCCAATGAGTATCCAAAATTCAATTAGTACGGTTGAATATATTTTTCAGCATGTAAAATTTATATTTTTTATTATTGAAAAAACCACGTATTCCTGGAAAATATGCCACGTCCCCATTTATGTTCAAGACATTACCATAGTTATATGATTATGCGAAAAGTTTTAATTTTCAAAGTTGAACAGCGCAATTTCCGAGCAAGTAGTAAATAAAATTAAGCTTGATTGCATTTATATTTTTTTATTTATCAGAATTTTGCTATTAGCTTGAGCGATGGCGGGTTTGAATCTTGATTACATCCTAATTTCGTTCGGTATAATAAACTATACATTAGATTCTAATGATTGCAAAGTCAACGAGCTAGAAATATAACCCTAATCCAACTATTAATGCATATACTTTTGCAAATACATATTTTTTGCAACATATAATAAATAATGTTTTCTGAAAACAAAATAATATTTTTGATATCACAGTCATTAATCATACTGGTCAATTTTTTTCTCTAAATTTATGCACTGTCACGTCGAATAAACATTTTTGAAGACGATTGGATCGAAATTTGATTTTAATCTTGTTGTCGTCAACAAGATAAATAGATCAACGCTTTCTTTTATAGCCGTAGGGGAATTCAATATGTTGAATAATAAAAAATAGTATACATATATATTTTTCTTTCAGATATGAGTTTTCGTTCTAAAGGTAGCAGAATGCGTCTGCGTAGATCCGACATCAGAAACATCGAGAGAGCAAGGAGTAGAACGCTAAGGATGACCATAACAATCGTCAGCGTCTTCGTGTGGTGCTGGATGCCATACGCAGTGATGACATTATGGTAAATATATTTTAATTATTTATTCACGGGGTTAAAAATAACATATGGTTATCTCAAGGTTGATCACATTGTATGTTCTACGTTGTTAACGTAAACGCTGATACAAATTGATAAACTTTGTTTACGTTTTGTTCGTATAAAGAGATGTTTATATTTGTTTTTATCTAAGAATAGAATGATGGATGGATAATATTATTATTTTCAGCTATCGATGTATAAATCCGGCGATTTAATATTTTATTCAAGGGTTTCATTCATAAAATATTTTATTACGAATTAACTTAATTGGAAGCTTATTCAATGTATTCAATAAATAAAATTTATTATACGCATTAAAATATGATATTATATATCTTAAAATTAATTAGAAGCCACATCTAGCGACGATATTTAAAGCGATATTGTAAAATCAAAATACATTATATAAATAAAGGATCGGATTGCCTTCAATCACATAATTGGCTTTCAAAACCCGATATTGAGTTTCAAAAATGTATTTATAATACATAACGTTTCTAAATAATACAATATAATATACATTTTCGAAATAATGTTCAATGTGCCGGATTTTCGAGACCATATACCTCCGATAAATTGCGTTAACTCTGTAAATTATGTGCAATCAGCAACGTCGTAAATATAATATCGCAAGTGAATGAGTACGCAATCCTTTAAGGTTCAGCGATTATTTGCACAGAATCTCGGCATGATTAATAGAGGCTTCGTGCAATATTTTGAAACAAAATTTATATCGTTCGTGTGCGGCCGTTTCATTCAAATTTTGAAATAAACGGAAATGATGATCGTTTTGCGCAATAATTCAACGAAATATATTCTGTTTTTTTTTTAATTATATAGAAACGTTCTGTCCAAACATTCATAACAACAAACTAACTGGATCAAGTTCAAATGGCTGAATAAACGGAACAAAAAGATTTACGACCATATTCTATTTTATTTAGCAGAAAATTGCTGTACGCATTTTTTTAAATTCTATTCGCGGAAAATGAGTGGAAATTCATCAACTTATGTAAATTTAAACATTGTATAAAATATAAGAAGATAAAAATTGTTCAGGCTTGAATTATTATTATTTTGATCCTAAATTATAATTTTTCGTAGACAACGTGGCTCATTTAAAATTACCGGATATTGAATTATTAATCACACATTAATTTTTAACAATCTTGTACAAATAACCGTTGTAGTTCAAATATTGACATAATTTCACGGAAAATATACCGGATTCATATGTATTGGTGCGTATACATGTACATATCTGTGATGTGTCAGTTTTTATCTGTGGCTAGCTATATTTTCTATTTAACTGGCCAGAGGTCATCAATCAAGTTTTCTTTGAATTTATAAAGCGTCTCAAAAAAATGTATTTCCCTGTAGAATCCAACTTTTTATCTGGATAGAAAAGGTTATTTATGTGAACAAACTTTGAAAAATACACAACTTTTCTCAGATCATTGGATTAAATCGGGCGGAGAATATGTTTTAATAAATTGTCAAATGATTTTTTTTATACACTTTAACGGAAATAAATTTTATTATGGAAATTAAAATACGTTTCAACACTGATGCTGTAGTAAATCGCGTTTTAATATTAAAATATGCGAGCTATGCTAATATTAAAAAAAATCCGCGTTGTCGTAATAAGACTTAAATGGAACATAATAGTGATTTATTTTATATGCAAATATTTATGACTGACTGTTCCAGAGCGAACACGACAATATCAATGATAAAAAGATAATTAAGTGCAACTGAAAAAGTCCTTGTTTTGCTGTAAAATGTTGACAGATAATTAATTGAAAGCTTAGTAAGAACGAAATTGGCTTTTAGTCCCGCTAAAATAGGAATATACATTTAAAAAAAAAGTCTTATTATTGAGGAAATGATAAATTGACGTATTTTTAATTATATATATACATCCCTCGATTTACGCGGTAGATATGTTCCATGAAACTGCGCGAAAAAAGGCACGGATCTCATCCAAATAATTATAATATGAAGTAAACCGAAAAGTAATGATATTTTTCTGTCGTGGTGTTTTTACATTATTACCCACTGCCGTCGAGTGAACAAATTACATTTGATATTTCATTGAAGCTCTATTTGTTACAGTTATTATTCTTATTTATATATTTTTTATTCGATAAGGGATTGAAACCAAAAGAACTACTGCTACCAACTGCAAAATTAGCGAGACGTCTTAAACCTTAAAAATGCTATCGATGGTTAAAAAAGTAGTAATAAAGAATTAAGCTATAATCTAAAATTAGGAAGACTAAAACTAAAAGATACCGCTTTAAACTTCATATGAAAAGATCGGTAAACATTTAATAATAATAATTAAATAATAAAAAAAAATCAGGTTCAAGTTATTTGCTAAAAAATCTTTTCCAATATGTCTGGCCCACGGAGTGAAAAAGCTTAAATCTTTAGAGGATTCACTTCATTCAGAGGAGGAGACAGATATATTTTTTTTACTTCAGCAGAAGTAGAAAACACTTGAATACAGAAATTGAAAAATTATCTGTACTGTGGAGGGAAATTCAATTTTTTTTACAAAAAATATTTAATAATATAATAGTACATAATATTTATAATAAATAGTACAAAAGCAAAAAATAATTTAATTCAGAATTTTCGCTGTTGTCCTCCAAAGCAAAAGTTTTTTTTCTTCCGTATAAAGTCAGTTCTCGACTTAAAAAAATAAAAACATCAATTTTTCAGATTTTGTCAAATTTTCCCAGAAATATATGTCCAAATATAGTACAAATAAAATTATTCAGTCTCCATCCTAGACTACAATCTATAATTATTTTTGAAAAAGTAAAATAAATGCAGTAAGTGGATTATTGCATGCGTATCTACTCAGGGGCGTACGGTGGTGTTGATTTTGGGTGTGCTGAATGTGGAAAAAAATATATAAAAAAATACATTTTTTTTAATGAATTTTATTATGTTTTATACATTAATTCTATTCTTTACTTTTGCGACATAAATTTTTCAATGAAACTATCGTAAAGTGTGCCCTTCTGTTTTAGCTTTATGAGTATTTTTTTCTCCATTGAAAACGAAGAATAGAATTATTGTATGAATAATTATAAAATTCATTAAAAAAAAATAAGTATTTTTTTCAACATTCAGCACACCTAACATCAAGTCCACCGTATGCCACTGCTCTATACCCAACGATGCACTTAACATTCGATGATTGATTAATCTCTCATTCAAGAATAATTTCGTAGAAGTTGAAACGTAACGATGTTTTGTATGAATGACAAACGGAACAAATTATTAAAACGTAAACACACTCTTAAAAATATATAAATAATTTTATTGTATAATTTATCCGACAACTTAACCTGGAAACTTACAACGAAGACGTAATTCAACTTTTGAAAAAGGTGTTGACTAAATCTCAAATCAAGACTTGATTTAGATTGGGGAGGAAGGAGGCACAGAAAAAATAATTAGGCCGCTGTAAGAGCTACATAAACTAAAAAAATAGACATGGCTGGAGTTTTTGGCAGTAACCGATGATGAAAATCAAAAAAATGAAAATATGATTAAATAATTCAGCCACTGTATTGCTTCTTTCACATCAACAGACGCAAGTTTGTCCTTTATTTTGAGATTATAAAGAGACCGTTTTTTTTTTTTTTAAATATTGTTGCTATCTGCTTACAAAAAATTGGTTTTCCTCCAAATTTACTCGAGATTCGCATTCTAAGATGATTATATATTTTTATACATTTATATATCATTGGATTAGTAATGATTTTTTTTTTGGTGTATCTATCCTTTCAATCTTATCGTATTCTATCCTTATAATCTGAGCGTTTTCCATAGATTAAATTTTGTTTTTTAATTCATATTAATTTTTATTATATTACTCAATGCCAGAATTTTCTAATGAAATAAGTTATTATATTATAACCTTAGCGAATATGAAAATAAGCATGTATATTGGAAAACGTACTATTGAATCACTCACAGGAAATTCTCAATAGTGATAGCTTTAAAATGAAAGCATTTTTCAATATCAATCAACTTGAGATTTAATCAGATATTATATATCAACGATACTTCTCTATGATATAAAATCGTATCTTAAAAATATTTTGCAGTAGTATTTCAAAATTAAAAAAAAAAAAAATATGTTACGCAGTACGGTGTTATAATAATTCATAATAATGAACGAGCTTTCTAGCCCAAATGACCAGATTAATTAATATATTTAGAATATGAGCATCGTGTATCTATGGATCAATACATATAATATACCAAGGACAAGTTTTCGTTCGTGTTGGCTGTTTAACATATTTCTTTAATACCACATCGAAAGCTTCTGTTTTCAAACGAAAGAACAATGCTTTATCAGGTCGTATATCGAATTTTGCCGCAATTTAAATTCAAATATCGACGCTCTTTTACACGCGCCACTATTAAGTAGACATTATTCGGATGTTCGACATGTTCAGCATCCCCGTTCGAGCTGGCGCTTTTTATATATGTGATGAGATCGAATGGAGCATTCGACGATATGATGAGGAACAAACATATACATACATACTCGTATATCATACGCATAATATTATTAAAACACGCAATGTTTTCTAAACAAACACAAATAATTTAAACATTATTAATCGTTGTTAAATGTTAAATCGCAATATACATGGAATTTATTTACTATGCATAGTTGAATTTGAATAAACTATGCTTTGATGATCAGCCATGTCAGAGTGATTATTCAAATGTGTCTGTCGGAAGTTCCCCTTCCATACAAATCCCCGGATCTGGAGCTAGGAGAGATTAGAAATTAGAATTGTATCGTCGGCATACGGCATTATCGTAAATTTGAATATCCTAAAGCGACTTATCTGTACGTCTATATGTCAATAGGTAAATGAATAGACGTGTGTGTCGAGAATAATGATCAAATAGAAAATTAGGCGGCATTTAAACATCTGCATTTGATACGAATTTGGAAATATTATCTAATATGGGGAATTCAATATCAAATTTCCAATATTGAAACGGCTTTCGATGTGGTTTCATTAGTTTAATATGATAGAACTGTCATTGCGCCATATTTGTATAGTTATTTGAGAAGTTGTAACTGTGATATCAAATCAATTTTATAAAAGATAATCATTGTCATGACTAGTAAGCAACGACATTTTATTAAAATTATGTAAAACAGCAAAATATTAAGGAATTTCTTATTTTTTCGTAAATTCTCAAGAATGTATTTATGTAAGATAAATACATGCAAAAAACTATATATTACAATTTATTTAACTAAAACATAACTAAAAAGACGAATGAAAAAACAGTAACTTTTAAATAGAAGAATTATGTGTATCGAATCTAAAACCATTATTTATCACGGCGGCTCGAAAACAACCATGTCATCGGAAGGGGAAATCTCGAATACCCCCGAAGATTTTAAGTTTATTTTTAAATGGTTTATTTTCAGAATAAAAATGAAATGTTTCATAATTTGTACGATATTTTAGATTTTTTAACTAATCAATAGAGAACGCAATTGACAACGCTCTCGGTAAAGTCTCGACCCAGACTGAGCTCTTGCAGCACGAGTCACTCATACGTTTCACTCGCACTTGGCACATCGTATCGTTGTTTTTTCTCAATTGCAGACAATAAAAGACAATAATGATTATTTATAATATTTATTCTTTAGACTTTTTAAGACAAATACGAAAAGTTTGTAGCAAGGATTTATATTGTTCTAGAAAACTAAATAGACCCCCCATCGTCGCGGCTATGTTAAGAGTGTATTTTAAATTTTTATCACCCGATTAAATTCGATGGAACCACAAATGGCATCATTTTACTGTAATAATTGCCACATAAACTTCGAAAATGGTTTTGTCGGCGTAAATAAAGGGGAATATATTAACGTTTTCTTCAATTTGGGCTTAGGAGTTTTCACATTTAACAATAAAATTCAAATTAAAAATATAATCATTAAAACTAAGGTATAGCGATAATAAACGATATTTTTTAATCTATCGTGTCCAAGTAAAAGTTTGATCACAAATGCTACGTATGTGCAAATGCTAAAAATAATTGATTTTATTTTGGTACCCCTCATGTTAACCCTTTGATGAGTATGAACATGTACTCTGGGACTATGATGTTCCATATAGAGTGGCGACTTACATGACGGACACAACACGTCCTGGTGTCTTATTTTACATGGGGTGCTTTAGATTTTGAATGAATTGCTATTACTCATTTTTTTTAAAATACAAAATATACAAAAAAATGAAGAATGAATTATATGAAAATAATTTTCATATATTCGAAGGACCGAAATGTAATGTCGTATTTTTTCAATGAAATTAAAACTCATATTTCTAATCATTTATTAAACTTAAATTAAACAAAATAGTTACAATTATTTTCTATGACCTTTTGCCATCTATTAGGTAAAATGAAAATGCCTTTCTTATGAAATTCTGCAGATTTAGAATCTAAAAAGTCTGAAATGGCCGATTTTATTTCATCTTATGCAAATAATGTCCCAATGAGCAAAGAAGGTGATAATCGGATGGAGGCAGGTCTGGAGAATACGCTGGATGCAATAAAGCTGTCAAACCCAATGCATCCATTTTTGTCGAGTCAAATCGGTTACACGTGGTAGCCTAAACATTATCCTCTTGCGTTGTCATGCAAGAGGATAATGTTTTCGTTTCACTTAAGCCAGCTTTTTTCATCCAACTTAACCCGTAAACGTTCTAATTAGTTACAGTACATTTGCGATGTCACCGTTTGGCTTTGTTTCAATATTTCATAATGAACAATCCCTTTTTCGTCAAAGTAAAACTTTTTTCGGATGTAATCCAGCTCTCGGGGTCGAACTTGCCTTTTGTCCTCGCTCTAACCATTGCTTTCTTTTTCTTATGTTTGAATAGATTACCCATTTATCGTCTCCAGTAAAATTGTGTAGAAACGGTCGCGACTCTTCTTTCTCCTTCAGTAACTCACAGATACATCGCAAATATTTTCTGTTGCTTCCGTTGTGCTCTTTTGGCGCGAAACTGAATTCCAAAGGACACGTCTTGGTCATTATTAAAGGGACACGTAAAAAAAAAAAATTCTACGCAAAATGAAGATTGGAGACTTCTCATGATACACAAAATATTCAAACACGTCTTTCTTAGCCAAAGGACCGAAGAAATCTAATTTGAAACTATGCTTTCCAAAAATACGACATTATATTAGGTTCCATATAATGATGTGAAAATTATTTGAATTTTATAATATATTTTTAGACAAGAAATAAATAGGTAAATATTACAAAAAAAATCATTCGTATACTAAAAAGAATATAAAAAAGAACTGTCTGGCTTCGTATGAGACAAACGGCAGTTCTTTTGGCACTTTCTAGAATTATTATGTATTGTAAACCAAAATATTTTTTATATTGCACTGTTCATGTCTATACATAAATAAGTCGCCTAATGGGCTCCATATTCAGATCGTGATATTTAATTCGATTGATTTTATTATATTATAGTGGCTAAACTATAAATTTGAATTATTTTCGATTATTATCGTGTATTATTTAAAAAATACAAAACCCATCAAGATGTCAAAAAAACTAAATATTTAACCGGAGAAGAAATAGATAACGTTTGTATTGAGAGCGAAAATGTAATCTGGTCAATATTTTGAATATTTCTTCAGACGACGATTCGAACTCGGAAGAGACCTCAACATACGAGGAAGAACTAAAATGGTGATGGTGATTGGGCTTATTAGACTCTAACGTGAATATGATCACAGTTGATAAGCCTGATATGGTGTTTAGTTTCATAGACTTCCCCCGAAAATCCTAAGAACATATTTCCCGGCTATTAGAGATGAGGGAAGAAACTTAAATGTAACGATTTTCGTATATTTCTTAGTATAATTTAACATTTGAATTTTTCAATTGTTTTAAAATAAAATAAAATGTGGAGAACCACTGATGTTGTTTAATTTATAACTTACTCCCGGGACGTGTAAACGTGCAAACAATACTAACTCACTAATCAAAGGATTATTAATTCATATTAATTAACGTAAATAAATACAATAATAATTGATTTAGTAAAAATACATATTAAGGTTACTTTATCGTTACGTTATCAACCTTACATCGATATTTTATTTAAAAACATATTTATTAATTATTGGAAAAAAGCAATAGAAAATAGTTTTGCTAGATTCATATACATTCCCGTAAAATAAAGATGGAAATTGCTTGAATTAAATAAATTATTAATTTTAATTTTTTCGTAAAAATATAATTATTAATTTTAATTTTTTCGTAAAAATATTTAAAAAAATTAAAATAATAATAACTCTACTTATATAACTTAGATTGACTTATAATTTTAAAAATAAAGTTTCTACAAAATATTAGATTCAATATTCGTCAATAAATATAATACATAAACCCCTATCGCCGAGTCCATACATTATCTCTCTGCTTTTTTTTAAATTAAATTCAATAAAAATATTCGTTTAGAATAAATATTTGATAACAAACGCACACGTTTACCTTAGGCCGAAAATCAATATTCGCTGAAAATCTTCAGTCATGAAATTTTTCCGACATTATATTTAAATTATTACTAGGAAAATTATACGAAGAATAATCTAGTGCTGATTAAAATTTGTTTTTTATCTCTTAAATGTTTTTTCAGGTAAAAAATTGTTATGTTATATTATTAAATTGTATTATATTACATAAGAAATTTAAAAATAAGAAATGTTTACACAGTTAGAATTTTTCCATAGATTTTCATCGAATTTTCACAAATTTGTATAATGTCACGTTTAGGCATTGGCCTAAATTCGACCAAACCGTAAACAGTCGCTTCATTTTATTATTATAGATTTCCATAAAGAACATAAAGAAAATGTAAAAATTCGCAGAAGGCAAACACTCCGTTGCCATAAAAATAGACATACAAATCGCATTATATGCAAAATAATCTACTTATAAAATAATTTTATTTATAAAATAAAATGTACATTTATTGTATAAATAGAAATTATTTCATCATACATTTTTTAAATGCCATATAAAATTATAAATATAACGCAAAGTAATAAATCTGATCAATCACGAAATTTTTAATTTATTTAGGATGTTAAAAAAAAATATCAATAGAGACCTGATTCCGATTAATTAACAATTACACAACGTATCAAAATATTATTGATATCCAAATTATATTAAGGGAAAACCAACAACTATTTGATTTCCCAATGGGCTGACAAACTATGCGGTTACCGAAACATGTTGAGTAAATTTGTATCGCATTACTAATTCATGTATAATATTTACCGAGTATGTAATTTAAAATTCAACTATTTATTAATTGGAAATTTTTGTTTATAAACAAATATGCGAAACAAACCATCTGCGAAATTGAACCGAGGTTTCAACATTAAAATATGGCGACATGTTTTAGTTATGAGTTCTTTGGATGAAATGTGAACGAGTTTGTGTGACGCTTCAGAAAATAAAATTGAATATTTATGAAATAATTCTGGAATTATTTGCGGTCACGTGTTGTCATTCGCTTCAGTTAAATACGTGTTAATAATCATTTTTATAAAAAAAATATTATTATGAGAAATATTTTTTTTATCCAATTTCGTATAGATAAGAGCACGAAAGCAATAACTCGCCGTTCAATAATTTGATATAGTGTATCTGGTTCCGGGATTTTCAATCAAAATTGATATGGGTCACTAAATTTTGTGAAGGCCTATGAATAAAATATAGATTTTATTCGAAAATATACACGATTTGTTTACAAAACATAAAAAAATAGAGTAGCTAAATAAAAAGTACATAAAATATGTTGTCATTAAAAACAGCTGCTTTTTTAAAGTAATACGTTGCAATTACTGTTGACATATTTTACAGTAAAAAAATTAACTCGAAAAAATGTGCGTATATATTTTTTTAAAAAGGCTTTGTTGCGTAACTCGGTATATAATAATTTTGCGTCATATGACAAATGTAATTTACAGAGAAAACATGTAATTTTCTTATCTCTGTACTAAAGTTGAAAACAATAGTGTTTTTAGCATGTTCCACTTACATAAAATAAATAATTTCTGCTTTGCTTTAGGAAAGAATTGCGCGTATTATTTTTGCACACACGAGTAGAGGGTTCAATTGAGGTCACAGTGAAGCACAAAGTCACAGCACAAGGCAATGATTGGTTTGAGAAGCCTCAAAAAGTTTTTTGATAAATACGCTATCGGTTATTAGGTATTTATATAACAATAAATTTAATTTCATTCATGTTTTATGACAAAAATAAAATATACGCGAAAAAAACAGGGAATTTTCTTCACATATATTATAAATACAATAAAACTTTGTTTGACGTCACGCTTTCTGGATATAAAACAACTTCTAAATCGCTCGTGGTATATATATATATATATATAATATTAATATTATAGATCGGGCGTCAATAAATTTCGCGAGTTAGTGAAACGTTAATATCTTACTTTGAAGATGATATTTGGTATATTTTATTTTAATTCAGGATTTTCTAACCGGTGGAAAATTTTGAAGTTCCGATGGGTTAATATATATCTAAATTGCTGAAACATTGTTCAAACCCTGTGCACTCAGAATGTTGGAAATTGTGTTGGGATTTGGATTGGATTACACTGTCGAACTACACTATACAATGACGATCAATTACATGGAAATTGACATCAAGGATCGGGAGATCAAATCTACAGCATTCGGTTTATAATCGATTCAACTCAATGAACAGACTGCTGTAGTTACGTGTTCCCAGTTTCTGGTGTTTGTAAAATATGTTTACTCTAGTTCATTTAAAAAAGAGTTTTTATTTTATTCTCGTCTGGAAACAACTGCAATGGCCACAGATATTTTGGAAAAGTTTGAATTTTCTTTAAATCAGAAAATCTTTTGTGAACTATTATATATATTTTTGGATCAAACAATTCAAATTGTGAATATTGTGAAAGAAGTTGCTCCTAACTTACGACTTTTCAAGCAGTTATGTATAGACATGAATGTCGTACATCATCTCCATAAAAATGTTAGATAGCTATTAAGAAGAAAAGTAATTTAGTGGGTATTTAAGCTTAAAGATGCGCCTAACATTTTATTTATGTTGAAGGGAAATTGGACACTGGCTAAATAAAAAGGAATAGATTTTGAACCTTTTCTATTTCGTGAACATTTTTGGGTAGTTGATCTCCAGAAACAAGCAAGTAATACAAATATAATAAAATTTACAGATGACGTGAGAGCTTTTATGAGCAAGATTAAAAATAAGAAGTTGAAAGGAAGGGTTAAAAAATGTTTCAGTTTTTGAAACACAATCATCAACTCTTGTTGCTATTGCAGAGAACAAGATTTCCCAGAATTTTTAAGAAATACAATTTTGCAGCATTCGGAAATTTTAAAGGTTAATATACAGCGATGGGAAGTTATATGTAGTTTGTAATCCATTTATATTGTCTGTTGAAAAAATTCCTGATGATTGCCAATAACAATTTTTAGAGCTGAAAATTGATTCTGTAGAAAAAGTTATGTTCAATGAAAATCAATCAGAGAATTTTGTCCCAACATGTGCGATTCCTACCCAAAATGTCAATATAAAATATACAGCTAGCAATGACAGAATGAACCATTAACACATAAAATAAATTTAAATAGCAGGTAATTTTACTGAAATTTTTGTTCATTGACATATGCTTCTGTAATTTTAGTCAGTTGTTAAGTAATCAGTTAGTTAAAAATAATTTCATCTAAATTTATAATATATTATGTACATACATACCTATATATAGAAAAAATAAAAGAATTTTAGCTGTAAATGTGCATACATATTATAAAATTATGTGCATAAATAATATATTGAACCTTTTGAGTAAAACTATCTCGGGAACGAAGAAATTATGTTCTAAATATTAGTGAAAGGAGGAAATGGAGCAAAAAAGGTTGGAAAATCCTGTTTTAATTATTATCATCAACAAAACAATAAAAGAATATATACAAATTGAATGATTGGGATTATTAAGCTATACGATTTTATTAGACTATAGTATTCGCTTTTATTAAATTATCTTAAAACAGCTTTAATAAAATAGGATCATTAAATATCCGATAATTACGAAAAAAGCTAGCATTAAATCAGTTTACACATTTTATATTTTTTTTCACATCTAAAAAATCGCCCAGCGCAATCAAATATCAAAATCAAGGTACGTCATAAATAATTTTCCCAACAAAATAAAAAAACATTGTGACAGTCTTATATTTTTTGGATAAAACCTTGTATATTTTTTTCTTAATTATAAAATCTTTTTAATTTGTTAATTTAATATGCTTTACTGTTTCAAAAATACATATCCTTGATTAAAAATAATATCGTATTAATTATACAAAAAAAAATAGTTAAATTCATACTGAACTCCCATTTTGTCTAAAGTTGTTTTAAAAATATGAGATATATTAATGTCGATGGTTAAGAATTGGATGATTAAGTTGTCAAAGAATATGATTTATATTCGAAATGTGAATTAAATGGAACAGATTATCCAAAATTCATGTAATCGGATTGGAAATCGCAAGAAAATCCGTGAAAAATGCTTCACTACTGATCAATTTTCAAATAAAATACGATTTAAATTTTTTAATAAAAATAAAATATGGTTTTGAGGAGACTGAAAAAATAAGAAAATCACGCAAATCGGTTTGGTTTGCATAAAGATCTTTCAATAGAATAAAATTGATTGGAAGGTTACTTATTGTAAATATTTAATGCTAGTAAAATAGCTTTTTAGGCTCTCAATTATTTAACTTAGAGATTTTTTTTTGTTAGAATTGAATGGATATAATATATCAGAGAGTTATTCGTCAGATAAGTTTCAGTAAATATGACTATTCTCTATATCATTGGTTATCACAACTTCATATCTCATTACATTACATTAAAGTTTCACATAACTTAGCAAGGGTTCGTCAGAAATTAGCGCCCAGCCATCAATACTATTGTCCTTCATAATATTTTCAATTTCGTCTTCCTGTTCTGTTCTGTTGATTCCAGTTTTCCGAGCTCAATTTTTGGTTATTAATTTTATCCCATGGTTTAGAAATGTAATGCATTGCATCTAAAACTGATACTTTGAATATTTTAGACCTAATTTAATTCACTAGTAGAGAAGAAATTCAAGCTTACTTTATATTCGTCACACGAGTTGGATATCAATCTAGTAATAAGAAAACCATTTAACCTGGTTGGTTTTTTAAACAAATATGAAGACATCCATACATTTTTATTTTCAAAAATAACATATATTTTTTCCTAATTCAAATAATTCTAATTAATTAAATCACATGATTTTTTTAGACCTATAATGCTTGCTGGAAATAAAACCGTAAAAACGGTTATTTAATGGACTGTAGAAATTGTACGGAAATAGCGGGAAAGCGTAAATTCTGGATACGTCAGCTAAAAACGTTAACTTGTGGAACTAGCATGCCGTGTAAATTGAGGGCCAATGAATCAATTGAATCTCGACCATAAGGAGTCTTGAATTGTTCCTTTTATATTATAGTTCTACCTCAATTCAGCATTCCAAGGAGTAGGTGTCAATATCAGTCGACATATCAAAAGAAATGGAAAATATGGTTTAATTTATATTTTCAGCAGTAGGCTTTGTCATAAAGATATGTGCCACTTTGAATAATTTAACAATATTTTATATGATTCCTTTCGATAGCATCAAGACTGCTGAATGTTTTCACTTATGTATTGTGATTTCTTTAATAATAATTATACTCCGACTATCAAGTTTAATACGGCAGAGTTTATTACTACACCCGAAAGTTTTATAGCTCCAGTGTTATCACAATAATGAGGGCGTTCTACAAAGTTGAACGAACAACCCGAAACTTTTCGTCAGATGGTATTTAAAAGTATTAATCTGGAGTCCTAGTTTCATTAATGAAATCAAAAGTCGTTTAGTGTAATTTTTCTGAATTATTTACAATTCACTTTGTCCGCGGGCGTAGTTTAATTATTGCGACCGGAGCCTTCGCCAAATTAATACATGAACGCATACTAATTAGAAACTTTCGGGTGCTATAATGTTTAGACATTTAGGTCTGCTAACTTTATCAAATCAAAGTTAAGAAATTTAAATTTATTTCATAGTGATCCAGCAATCCTAGCAATGTTTTGGATTCGTACGAGCAAACGCAAATCAAAATTAAGAGAACCGTACAAGATCGAGCTGTTCATCAAGGATTAAATATCTTCACGTGTATTTCTATACCGTTATTTATGAACGTAAATTTGCGATTTAAAGGGCATTTTCGAAAATCGCATATTAATTTATACTAATTACGAGCGTCTTTTTATATCGCCTTATGTAAATGTGTCTGGAATGAAAAATTATTAGCGAGTGAAATGAGCATGAAAAATTCAAAGCTGCAAACCGGAGAGAAAAGCCCGAATAATTAGCTTGTATAAAATAAATCAAGTGAAGAATTTCGGGCCGGATTCCAGTTAGGTTACGTAGGCTTCCGGCTTTTGTTAACCCGTTCCCCGCCCCGGGGGGGACCGTTTAGGGATATGCCCGTTTTTATAATGCGGTTGCCTATTTAGTAGTCTGTGTCAGATATTTATTTTGAAGGAGTCTTGGTTTAATACGCCGCATTTCTGGGTTTAATTAATTTCATCTGGGTAAATGGATAATCTCTTACGCCGTCTCGTTATGTGATTTTATTAAATTTTTAATGGGCACGTGTTGTATATTATTATATTGTGCATACTCAGAGTAACCAAAATTGAGATTAAAATAATATGTCTGAATATTACCGTGACCGAGAAGTAATATTGTTTTCTCACAGAAAACATTTATTTACAAGAACGAATAAAAAGTCATTATCAATGACACTTTGGCAACGTGTAAACGAATTTTCAATTCCTTAAAATACATTAAAAGACTTTTTCATAAATATTTTCATATCTTAAATATGTGGTAACCAGACGATGCAAGATCTGGCGTATATAGGGCATTGGTTTAAACTTTCATCTCAAGATTAGTTATGTTTTTTTAATCAATTTTACAGGATGAAGTTGTTATGATGCAAAATTCTCGGCTTATTATTGACCAAAACAGATTGTTTCTGTAACAGTTCATGTTTTAATCGTTCCAGTTGTTCTCAATACACAATCGCTCACTCGTAGAGTATCGATTCTGTGAAATTCCAACATACACAAAGGAGAACCCTATTTATTATTAGGGCTGGTCGAGGGGTTGGAAATGGTACTTTCCCGGAAGAAAGCCACTGTTTTTGTCGTTTCAGGATTATCGTATAGCACCAACTTTCATCTCCAACAACAATACGTCGTACGAATGAGCCAATTTTAAAATGGAAAATCAGAGATACACAGACGGTACGGCGATGGTAGTTGTTTATGATTCTTTCCTAAATGGCGTGGACAGCCAATCTTGGTCTATATCTCTTCTAATGGTTTGATATATATCTAAATTCACTATTGATTACAGAACATCATCATCTAATTTTTGAGGTCGTTCTTTTCGAGCAATGTTCTTGAGGTCATCGATGATACTTGTTAATCTTAACATGTGATGTTTAAAATCGTTAAGACATCACCATAAGTATTTTTGACAGTTTGTATTGCTACGTTATCCTTCTTCTTTTAATCGAACAAAAACAGCATACAATGGCGCGAGTGCATCTCATCAATTGCTGGCGTCGGAATCCCTCTATCTAGATTAAACATATTTGTTTTTTCAACGGTACCATAAATTTGCAGGTTTTACTTTAATATAATAACAAAAAATGATGTCTTGCCTAGATTGCGTCTTGAAATAAACTGAGTTTAGTTTAAATAATATTATTATATTACTTTCATGTAGGTTTCGGTAGGCTAATATTTAAAATAAGTAATCAATAAATATAGAATTAAATATCGTCATTATTTAATCAGTCATATGAAATTATAAAATATTATATAAGTGAATAATAAAGTGGCGATAATTAACATCAAATACGTCTACGTAGTAGAGCAAGTGGTTAAGCAGAGTAGAGTAGCCTTGGTTACCGAATAGTTTCCGAATGCACCTGTCTTCACATTAGGGGGAAGATAAAGGACCTGTGAACGAGCTCGTTGGTAGTGAGGTGGCGCCCACAAGAGAAACTCTCACAGTACAAGAGTGTTATGTAATACGCCAACCAACAGCTCGGGTAAATCTACGCTTTCACATGTACACATACCTTAAAAGTTTATTTTCGATTTTTTTTTAGTATGAGGAAGCTCTAAGAGTCATAAAGCGCCTATATAATGTATCGTATAGCACTCTGATAACTAATTTGCTATGTAAGTGAAGTGAGTTTCTCGTGAAAAAGCCATTCCTGCTGATTTAGCACATACATACGTCTGATACATGTAAATTTATCTATGTATAAATAATATTAAAAATACAAATTTGACCCTTTTGGAATTCCAGAAGGTGTATTACAAGCAAACGACGTTAGGGAGTTGTATGTCACATATTGTTTCCTCTCTGTGAGATAACTAGAGAAGAAACGCAAAAGGTTATTCGAAAATCCAATTGATAAAACGGATTATAGTACAGAAAAGAACAAAATATAAATTTCCGATTTAATAATAATTTTATTAAAAAAACATCTCATCAGTGGTATTTTATTAATAATAATATTATTTTATCATAATAATATGTGTCAGAAAATTATCTGTATATTTTTTTATTGTCAAGTCCTGTATTCCTGAATTTTTGATAAAGTAATAGTAAAAAATCGAGATCTAAATAATTTATATAGATATTTTTGATTCAGAATATAATAAAAATAGATAGATGAATGATATTGATAGTAAATAGGGCATGTGTGAAAAACGTCAAAATTGAAAAATTGCCATACGTTTTTCAGACATCTTATATTGGTCAGGGTTAAGCCGTCACGATGATTAATGGTGTGATAACAAAAATATTTATATAATTTAATTTTCAGGTACATGTTCGACTGGGAGAGTGCAGAAAAAGTGGACAATCGTCTCCAGGATTACTTCTTCCTGATGGCCGTCTCTAATTCCTGCATGAACCCCCTGGTGTACGGATCGTACGCTATGAACTTCAGACGGGAATGTACGCGATGCTGTTGGTGTCTATTCCCGAGAGCCCTAGACCGGAAGTCTACAGGTATTTGTGTTCTCTTTTAATGGAAATGCCATTGCTCGAATATAACGAGAATCTGATCTTTGATATTTATATGCGAAAAATAAACAAAAAAACATTGAAACTGGGATGAAATTATATTTTTGCATTTTATTTTACAATAAAAAATCACATTTCATTTAAATGTTTTCTTCATAGTGATATAATTTTAAGAGCGGTTCTTAGAATTTATTTTTAGGGCCTCGTCTCGCAAATAAATATTCAAAATAAATAAACGCACAATGTAAAATAAACAATTTCCTTAAAATGAATTTAAAATCTTGTATTCTTAAAAGTTGATATTATAAAAAAAATATAGTATTAACATATACTTTTAAGCAAACATCTTTAATTATTAGAAAATGAAAACTTCCGGAAATTCAATTATAAACGTATATTTTCGTTTTCGGTAACGAGATTTTTACTCATAATAATATATCTATTATATACATTACACGGAAATTATCTTTTGTTACGTGTATAAATACTCACCGAATATGGTGTAAGATTTGATATTTTCATCTTAAAAATAAGTTATATTACTAAATATTATATAATAATATATATGATACAAATATTGCTCACATTGTGAGAATATTCAGGTAGAATATGTATATTAAATCATGCAGTATACTAGATAAAATTGCTTTTATGAATAGATCCGGGTCAAGTCGTAAACGTATGCTCTATTCGCAATAAACGAAGTGGTACTCTAAAAACGAATCATTTTACACATCTCGCTTTTACATACTAAAATATATTATTTTGTAATTTAATGCGCTGTATATTATATATATATATATTTATTTTAAAATATTTATATATATATATACATATATATATTAGAATGCCCTTTGATAATAATTTAAATGTTAAAAGTTATTTACCGTAATACATTTTCACCTACGCAATTTTCACAGTATTGAGAATCCAAAAACAAACGGCACGAGGAACGCTTAGGGAAAATTATTTAATTATGGATAATAAATCGCATCTCTGAAAACAACAATAGCTTAAATAAAATCTGTATTTTATGAAATAATTTGCAAGAATTTTCATTGCACACGATAAATATAGTTGGAGGTATTAAATTTTCTGAAGCTACCAAGAAATTTAAATTGCACAGTAATAAATTTTCTTTAGAAACCTGCGTTTTATATTCCCCGTAGGGGACTTTATGAACATTTGCAACCACAAAGGTTAAGCAGCATTTTATAGCCGTTAACGCAATAACCGCATTTCAGTAATTGATATAAAAATATTTAATAAATATAAAAACTAACAAAAAAACCCCTTAATCTATAAAGAAGTATCTCTATATTTTTTTTTATATAACATTACTGTTTATTCAATTTAAATGTGTTAGATGGGCAGAGGATAAAATAAAAAGTTAGGGCTCCATTTTTTAAGCGCTTTATCATTAACGAGACCAATAAAGCTATTATAAAAATTTACGGCATTAATTCGGGAAATAAATATTTGAGCACTTTATTCATGACAACCCTCAAAATACCTAGTTAATTCCTAGTAATCTTCTGAGCTAGATCTTTGGTTAAACGTCCATAGTTAAGTTAGATTAATGACGTATTTATTAATTAAATAAAATGGGTTTTGGGTGCCATACTATCTATTTCTAGATTACAAACATGAGTAAAGAAATCTTAATATTTCCCAGATTGTCTATTATTACTTTTTCATATCTATGGACCTAATTCTATAAGAAAAACATTTCCGTAAGCAAAATAAGTTGCAGAAAAAATTAAAAGTAGTTATATTACAAAAAAAATACAAAAAAACACTATAAACTAAAATACGCAAGTTTTCTTAGTCCTCTTAACACATTACCTAAGGGGCGAATCGCGGTGAAACATCCCCGTATCTTATAGCAGGGGTCACCAAACTCTTTAGAAATAGACCGAAAAGATTTTTTTTATAAAATATGGTTTAAAATGGTCTTTTAAAAGTTACATTTTTAAGATTTATACAGTCAGCTTGTGTGTGAAATTTCAAGCTTATAAGACATTGGATCACTGGAATATGCCATAATTTATATCATTCACAACAGCTGTTTTTATAGCTCCGAATGTTGAGGAACGTCATAACAGCACAATTACGCTATGACATCAGTGGGAATTTACTTATCAAAAATAAAACTTAGTATCCGATAAGAGAGTATTTGAAAATAACAAAATTTTATAACAAATACAGCCGATTAAAGAGCTAATTAAAGAAATAATATAAGTGACACCATAAATAAATAAATTATTAGATGGTGATAATTTTAATTATATTATTTATTATACATTTTTAAACACACTCTTTCTTGTAAAAAAAAGCCGTTGAATACGTCGAATAAATGAATTTATATGCACAAGGTATCTAACCAAAAAAAAAAACGTTGTAAAAGTTTACAAAAACGTTTTTGACGTAGAATCCACGTCTCCGAGTTCTATTAATATAAACAATACGAATACGTAAACGTAAAATTAATTTTATTTTGAAAAAGATCAAAAGATTACCAATCAAGAGAAAAGAAATATATTTCAATAGTATATATTTTGTAGAGCCTAATTTTTCAGCGATAAATCACTTTGCCAATATTAACGATCAAGTATCAAAAATATCGTTAAAGTTTTCTCTGCCAATAATTGTTTTTATTAGTTAAAAATAGTTTAGGCAATGTTTTCGACAGCACAATTAGGCAGTTTTATTTTATTTATTTTTGGCAGATAAATTAAACTAATATGAAACACTCAAAACTTCTGTGAATAACTATGATAAAAAATGAAATTTGTAATATACTGGTAAAACAGCTTGTCATAGCAAAAAAATATTATTTAAAAATATAACAATGCTTTCGACAGAATTTTCTATCAAATTAAATTTACACTCTTTACTGTGAATCAAAATAAACACTAAAATTATATTAATTTCCCACATTGCGGGATATATAGATCAATCAATCACATTTAGTACATAATTCATTAAAACACATATTACATGAAAGGTAGAGAAACAGTAATAATTTATATTATAAAACATGATTAACGATCGTTCGCTTGTCAGTTAATTTTTATTTTATCGAATACAATGTTCAGTATAAAATTTTAAATAATGAAAAATCACTACATTTAAATGAAATAAACATTAATATGAGTTTTACATAAAATTCAAGAGATTTCATAATATTCTTTTTTATAATTTGTTATATTTTAAGCGTGTTTAGTGAGCCCGCCCGTATTGTGTTTTTGCAGGGCCGGGAGTTGCTACGGGCGGGCTCGCTAGACGGATCATGCAGTGTGCGAGAACCTTAAGAAAAGGTAAATAGAACTATGAAAAAAACATATTTATAGAAAACCGATAAATATTTATGTATTTAATATTTTACGTTAAATTATAAACGAGACATATCCCGTCGGGGCTACGTGGAACGCGGCTCTGTCTCTCTCAGTTTACTGATCATTAAAAAATGAATATAACTCGAATGAAAAACCTTTTTACACATGATATGATATGCTAAAACAAAATTTCTCTATATATTTTTAATAACAATATACGATTTTTTTATTATAATTTAAGCAGAATTTCGAATTTGATATACATCGTAATTTGCATGTTATTCAAAATATAATGAACAAAGCTTGTTATATACCAAAAAATATGATTTTGAATATAAGTTTCATCATATTTATTATTCAATGAAAAACCGGATTTTCAGCCAAACCTGTTTAAAAACCGCTTACTTGCTTTAAAAAATATTTTAATTAGATTTTGAAGATGCTTCAAGAGGCAGAATTATTATTTTGTATGTTTGAGGATATATATTAAAATATATATATATTTATATTATACATCCATTTAAATATGGGAGTATTTTTTTCATCATGCGTGTTTAATTCATTGACATGACATTTCCATAACATCCGTTTGATTTGTGTTCACGCAGAAAATAAAAAGAAAATGAATCGCGGAAAATTCGTCTAACCGATTTCTCTCTTACGAACAAAAATACGTCGGTTCCGTGAATTTCCAACGAGCTGTAAGGGACAAGGGTTGGAAAATATAAACAATCGAAAAACATTTATTTTTAGAATAAATTTTCATTTAAAAACAACTATATGCGTAATTATTCTTTGAATAATTGAATATTAAATTATTAGTGATTCCAAGGGCGATCTTAAATTGCTTTAAAGCTAAGGTCGTGTGTGGGCAGGATGATAGACATGCCATCAGCATTCCAATACCCGCATCACCACAATCTAACGAATCATGATTTTTCTATTTATTTTCTTATGTCATTGAGAGAATCCATCGCAAAGAAATTTCATGGTTACAATTTTAATTGTTTGATTCTTTGAATCATGTTTTTGTTTTGATCCTTTGTGGGCGTATAAAATAAGACTTTTTTATGCGTCTTATTTAAATGTTGAATCAAAGTTATACGACGCATATTTAATGAAGATTTTGATAAAAAAACTAAATAAGAATTTTGAATTTCGCGTATTGAATAAGTCCAATTGTCACTCTTTACTAAAACTAAATTACTAGAGCTAAATTCAATACTGAAAACAGAAAAAAACGTGCCAGCATAAGTTGTTGTTGATGTATCTGATAACGAATATTTATAATTGGACTAAATGAATAATAACATATCGATTAAAATAAAAGATTTTAAGAACAATTTATCCTCAAAGATAACATAAAACAATACCAAGTACGGGGCGATTTTGAACGAACGTTGTTTTAAAAAATGCGCGAAAAAATCCAATGATGAAACATATTGATTGATATTCACCTAATAATTAAATCTATGGAAAAAGCTCTAATAATCTGGATAGAAGATTATATATAGAGAACGAACCCCAAGTATATCTAGAGTAAATCTCATTTTTGCGACAGTAAAGGACCCTAAAAGGATTTAAAAATATAGTCTCTTCATAATCTTAAAATAAAAAATCGGCGTCTGGTAATGCGAAAGGAATTAATTATTTTTTTATCAAAAAAGGTGCTATATGCAAATAACAAACGAGATTGTATCAAGATATATTAAAAATATTCGACAAATAATTTTGACAGAACAGAATCGAATTATTCAGTTATTTTATGTCAGTAGCAATATATTAGAATTAGTATTATATAGAGTGATTTTACGTTTAAAAATGTTTCTCAATCGACAGTTTCATTGCTCCAATATAACATTGTTCTTGACTGTTGTTTTAATAAAATGTAGCTATTCAATTTCATAGCATAATAATATCCCGAGGCTAGTAATCTGTTTACCTGAAAGATTATTATTGAAAATACAATTTAAATTCGAATGTTAGCATTAATTAATATTGAAAAAAAATTAAAATGTACTGTATAACGTCATTCCAAATATATTTATACATCCATGTGGTTTAGAACTGCCGCTTTTTTAAAGCCAAAGCATTTTTTAATGTAATATATCATTAATAAATAATTGAATCTATAGAAAAAGCTCCGATTATCTTGATTGTAGATAATAAATAAAAAAAAATCTATCAATATTTATCAAATAACATGAAAAGCTATAAAAATTCTCTTTCTAAAATACACATTTTACAATATTTGTCTTTATAATTGAAAAAAAAAATTTTAGGACAGCAAAATTATGTCGGTTTTATGTCCACTGGTAAAATTGTAGTATATAAAAAAATGTACTATAAAGCTGTATTTTTTGCAGTTGGTTCTGGAATGACTAGGAGTACGGGAACGTGCAATGCCCATCGCATATCAAATGCAAACGGAGTGAACAGCCAAAAGGTATTTTTAAATATGAATTAAATTTAATTATGTTTATATTTAAATGTATTATATAATTTTAGCAGGTTAGAATACAGGCAAAGCCCACTAGCATCGGACCGCCGTCGGCGATCAAAGAAACTCATCACATATCCTGTCGTCCCTCGTTCCATTCGGATCCAAATCCACAAACGGAAGACTACGAGAGATGCAGCGCCGAATTATCGCGAACGATGGCGACGCAGGGTCTTTTAACTACACGGAGTTTGGACAACACGATGTCAGTGGGATACAGAAAATACGGCCACCAGACCAAATGGAGATAGGACGAGGCATCCTCTCAAAGCTTCGACTCTCTACAAGACGAATACGATAGTTTTTCATCAGAGTCGAAGCTCAATCCGAGGGGAAATGCTGAAAATTCGAATCAAAATTTGACTTCAATTATTAGGACCAATATCCAGAATAGGAAAGCTAATAAATTCAGCGAGGTTAAAGGCGACATGCCCAACGGCAATAAGAAAATGTTCAACAGGGTCCACTTTGTGCTTCCGACTGTGGAGCTTCGCGGCGTTAAAAAGCTTAGAATACCCAGGATGAAGCGAAACAGTGAAGCGGGCATATCGCTGAATCAGGCTCCATACACTGATAGCGATAGACTATACAGTATGAAGGAAGCCAACGGAAAAAAATATTGTAACCAGCTGCATCGCGATACGTCGGTTTAATTCCGATCTGCGGTGTTAATTCAATACGAAAACCTGTGAAATGTGTGCAAATATTTGCTATAGGGGTAAATAAACAAAGACTCGGTTTCCAGTTGGAATGTATAAATGAATATATAATAAAATCTAGCTATATATACATTAAAATTGTATGTTTATAAATATATCCGACTATTCAAATTTATAAATATTTTATTAATAATTATATCAGGGTATACACTTTCAGGAAAACCCTTCTATGTAATAAAGTCAAATAACACCTCTCTCTACGGAATGCTTAAAGTGACAGCCGGGTCGGTTAGGGGTCAATTTATCATATCGGTCCTCTGAGGGATGACACAAAATTTTCAATGTGCTTGTGTCAAAAAATATTAATTAATAAAATTTGTGCCAAATTAATTAATTTAAAAGAATTATACAGTCTATGTGTACATTAATTAGATCGGATAATTTATTCGCATTGTTCCGAGTGATTGAGTGGACTCGACTGTTGTGTTGTCGGAACAGTTCTATGACACTTGTTGTCAAATTGGGTCGCGGCTCATGTCAGAATTATGTTGACTGACATCGCCGCTTAACCCCTTGAGCATAATATCGTATCGATTCAACGAAAGTAGAAGCCGCAGTGAGCTCAGAAAAAGAGTTTTGATTATTTCAGCATATTATAATATCTAACTTATTATTAACAGAATTACGGTTGAAGGATAAATTCAAATATTTCCCATTTCCCGCGTAATTTAATCAAATTGCTGAATAATTTTTCACGATCAACTATATATTATGAAATGAGTGGGCGAACGAATTTCACCATAATACCAGTGTAACGAAATATTTTCGATGATTAATTATTATGTTGTTATTTAACGGCTCATATTATATTTATTTTTACAAAATCGAATGAGATGTTTAGTAAGAAAATGGTCCACGAGGGGTGCCTTTTATTTTAGAAAGTAAAAAAAAATATGGAACGGATAATCGCATTATCGAATGGAAGGACAAAAAATATTTCAAAATTATTCCAACATATCTAATGAAAAATATTTATTTCAAATTTAAATTCGTGCCTTCCAAAAAAGAAAATATTGATCTATTTGTTTCTCAAAATTTTGTATTATAAACTATGTATTTTTATATGGAAGGTAAGTTATGTATGTAAAATGTTTATTTAATCGTTTTCAAATTGAAAATGTTTAATAAGGATATCACATAAGATATATGAATGTTTTAAAAATATGTATTGCATAAAATTATCGATAATAAAATATATATTTAATCCATTTGTGATTTTATTTCACTCAATATTTATTTGAAAAATAAGCGGAAGTTAAATTAATTATGCGAGAATGCCACCGCTTTTGGTATTCCATATTAAATTATTATTATAACGTAGTTAATTCAATGCCGAGTTTACAGGAAAGAGTTAAGCGCCTTTCGTTTGAAATGTTTATTATTAAGGGTCCAGAACGGGTCGGTCATTAATTTGTCTGAATGCCAAATTTCAGGAAATTACATCGATATTTCGCTGCATTTATTGATAATTATTTTCCGGAAATAGACGCGGATTATAATTTAATTATTTTTTGATAAAATTTTTCAATGTATTGTCAAACATTTCACCTAAAGATTTCGTTTTCATTTATTTTATAATGAAACGAACTTTATAAGGAAACAAGAAAACTTTAGACGGAGATGAAAGAGAAGAATTCCGTAATTACATACATACATAGATCGTATTACAACGACACCGAAATTAAGATATTAACTTTACGCTCGTTTCATAACAATGTTGAGATTATTATTAAAAGTTTAGCATTGTGTTACATACGTTTTAATCATCAAAGTGTTTCGAATACATCAAATATGACTTGTACTGTTATGTTCAAAATATCTAAACACGTTTATAGTAATATTTTACATATATATTATATATAAAAATTGTTATATAGTCCGCGCTATTTAATATCGCGAGTTATTTTAGTAATGTTTATGATTTTTTTCGAATAATTCTTTTAATATAAATCCTACATATCACAAACTTTTTGTATTTGTTTAAAAAAAATCAATTAGGTTCGTCAAATTTTGTGTATTTCTGATGTAAATCAAAATACAGTGAAACCCCGTTTTTACATCTTTGAATGACTGATAAAAAAAATACATAATTAGAAGGAGCACGTGAGATTGTGCATAGAAACGGGGCACTAAAATAAAACAGGATAGTAAAAATTGAACACAATTCCGGTTATTAAAATATATTTGAGTTAGTAAAAAAATATTTTCATAAATATGATTATGCACAATAGTACAATTTTTAATAAACATGTTTGTTGTAATTTAATATTTTATGGTGGATGCGTAGGCTAGCTCCGCAAACCGCGGTTTGTGCATCACTGGTATAATAAACTGTAAATGATATATTATTTTATTAAAAAAAAATAGAAAAATAAAGACGTTATGCTCGATTTTAACGTAAAAAACCTTGACATACCATAAAAATTGTGTGACCATATATACATAAGTCAACTGTAGTCACAGTTTTGCCTGATTTTTAATGATCGTAGTAATTATTTCTTTATTAGCAGGGCTTAGTTTAGAAATAGTTTCAGAACTTCCTCCAGTATAGAGTATTCACTAACCATCGCCAGTATCAAACTGTCAAATCGTTATGTAGCTGGTTAACCCTCATTCTTTCTCTATTAGTAATCAGCTCGTGCAGCACTGACGTGTTGAGCTTATTCACTTTCGCGTAAAGCGATTAAGAGCTTTTGTCACCAAAGTTTTTGACGAATTTATCTATAATGTCATCTCTAGGGCTTGCATAACCGGTTAACCGGTTTATCGGTTTACGGGCTAATCACCAAAACGCACCATCGGTAAATTGGAAAATTTACGGTAATTACCGGAAATGATTTTATCGCGAATTAAGGACAGATACAGGCATATTATCACGAAAGTTTATTTTAGATATGAATGCGGAATAGGGTGTCTTGTTTTTGTTTAAGACTAATTACGAAAAGAGCTTACTTTGCATCGATATTGCAAAACTCGGTGGAATTCCTTCCTGAAAATGCTGGAACGATTTCATGAAATTAAAAATGCGATCTTAAAAAGTTTGATTGATATAAAATAACATTGAAATTTATGCTTGATGAACTATCTAAATACAGTTCCTTTTTAGCAAAGGAACTTAAAGAAGAGCCAATAATTGGAATAAATGAAAGAAGGACGATTTATTTAGATGTGGTTAATAATCTTAATGATCCTGATACAATAAATGATTTTGACGAATATGAAATATTTAATATAACGAATAAAACAACAATAATGGCGAAAATCATAGATATAACTAAGCATGTATTTTCAAAGGATGATAATTATAAAATTTCTGAACAAAAAGACAGAGAATAAGATGAGATAGAAATAGTCAAAATATTAACACTCGAAGAATTTTATTTACCATTTATTTTTATTTACCAGTTATTGCAATTTGACGGTAAATTACAAGCCCTAGTCACCTCGTTTTGAATATGCACTCGATCGTCACGTATGTTTTATGGGTAAAATATTTAAAAAAAAAATAGGGAGGCGTATACAATTTGAAGATGGATGATGGCAGAATAAATAAGTTTTTAATTTTAAAAAAATTACACGGTTTTTGCTCTATAAGAGGAATTAGGAGAGCGTTACTTGTATTGATTTTCTTAATTACTGATTCTGCACGGGGGTCTACATAAGAGAGATTTATCTATAATGACCCTGAGGTACTTCGCTTTGGAATTACACGGGATAAGGGTAGTTTTAATGTTAATATTAGATGATTATATTATTTGATATTGTTTTAAAGTGAGAAAAATTGCCTATGCTCTGAAGGATAGATTTGTAGTAACCATTTGTCACACCGCTTTTGAAAGTTGATTAAGTAATGGTGGGTTTCTACTGCGGCTGATTATGACAGATTCATCGGCGAAAAGCGCCAAGATAGTATTTTTTATTTTTTTTAAGAATCGGAATATCGCTTGTATACATTGAAAACAAAAGTGGAGAGATATTCGATCTTTGAGGGACTCCTAGCATAATCGGACGGATGGAGGAGAAGTTAGACTCTAATTTTACTTTAAAGGATCGATTTTTTAAAAAAGATTGAATCAATTTTATATATGGAAGGTGATAAGCAGCCGAGATGAGTTTTAAAACTAGACCGTCGTGCCAGACCTTGTCAAAGGCGAGTAAAAAAAATCACGGGACGAGTGTTTAAAATTTAGACCTTTTCTGATAAATTCAGACACGCGAAGAAACTGGTGACAATTCCTGGTCGAAATAGGTGAGGTTCGTTAGGAAGTACTTTAACATCTGATGTTAATTTATTCTATTGTTAATTATTATTAAAGGATTTTATACATAGAGAAGAGAAGAATGATGGGGCGGTTATCTATGATTATTATCTGATAGTTATCTATGTGGTCATGTGGTTTGCCGGGTTTGGGGATGAGGGAGACATCGGCGATTTTACACCGAAATGGAAAATAATTAAATTGTAATGAGTTAAAATTGTAAGTATACCTTTCGGAGGAAGTGATTTTATGGCTTTCAAGTAAATCCCCATTATCGAGAACGATACAGTAATTATGGACTGGCTGGTTAGGGAGGAGAAACATTTTGGCGAATATATGTCATCCCTATTATTATGTATTTTTTTATCAGTCCCTTCAAAAACGTTAAAACGGGGTTTCATGGATTATTTTCTTATCAGTCCCTCCAAAAACGTATAAACGGAAGTATGTGGATTTACAACACTGTTCACAATTCAATACAATTAAAAAAAAAACATTTTTCTGGAAGATTATATTCTTTGGAATAAATTTGTATTTTCATGTTTTTTTATAATAAAAAAAAACAAATAAATATTCTAGCTGTTAGGTTATGAAGTAAGCACGTGATTGTGCGACGTCCTGATGCGCTCTCTGTCGCGACCTCTGACAATGACGGCACTCCTGGCGGTCAAGAGTCCAGAGTGTCGTAGAGGCACCCTTCCTTGATGATCCTCGACGAGGGGCCGGGGCTCAGGTTGCTCGACGTAGCATGCTGATCTGCGGTCCCAAAGTCGTGGATGCTGAAGCGGAGTTTTGGCTGATCTGGTTGGCTGCGATGATTATAAGATCGGTGTCGGAATAAATTGCCATACGAAGGACGAGAGGAGGGTTTCCAGAATCGTCATGGCGAAGTAACGCAGGAGCGTGTTCACGCTGCAACTGCGGGCGGAGGTCCGCGCGGGGGAAGCGTGGTAGATTTCCGGAGCCGCCGCGTATTGTTGCCAAGGCACAACACGACGTTGGTCCAAACACGTGGAATAACCACCACAGACATAATTAACAGTAATATTTTTTTATTTTAATAAACATTATTTAAATATATATATCAAAAAATGTTTAAAAATTTACGCTGTAAATTTTTCAATACGCAACACAGACTGTTCAAAATGTATCGCATACTTTTTTTATTTTACGATGCCGAGCCGACGGCTCGGGGAATTCTGGCTAAGGAGCAAAAGACAATTAATCGTCTTTTGGAAGCCAAAGGGTTGAGAGTAGGCAGCGTGGAAACATCATATATCGTCAAATAATTATATCATTATTTTTACCTTTATCCAGTTCTCCCAGCTAGGCCTTATTCTTACCTTTGCGTTGGTATGAATTCTCTTCTAAGTGTCTAAAAATTATTACAGTACATAATTAATTGCATTTTCATAACCTATATTCATCACTTTAGTCTTGGATATTAATGAAACTATTCAAATTAATGATATTTTTTATAATAAGATCAACAATGATATGGACTAACCTCTGCATGTAGTAGCCAGAAGCACTCTGCATCTGCAATTATCTTCTTTTAATTTGAAGACGTAGCACAAAGCACTGCACAACGAAAAAAAATTCACGTTAAACAAAAGAATATCAATTGATTGAAAATATTTAATTTAAATTTATTCAAACATAGAAACAATTGTTTTTTTAATAAACGGTTTTATAAAAAAAAATCTAAATCAAGCTAAAATATTAATTTTACGTCGGCTAAAGGGTATTCGTTCATTTATGTCATCTCCAGGAGTAGAAAGAAGGCTCAGAGGACCATGTCCGGTGAATATTAAGCCCGAAGAAATACGAATTATTGATTTAAAAATATTAAAAATGCTGAATGAATTGATCAAGCTATGTAAATATTAATAATATTTTTAATCAAATAATCCCATAATATTTTATAATAAGATTCATGTTCAATGTATTTTTTTGTATTTAATTATCTGAACATATTCTTTGAACTCAATGTATGTGTAGGGCGTATAAGTTTGCTGAAAATTTTATTTAAATTACAACATGTTTAAAGATTATGAGGCGTAGATTCATCTTGAAAGATGTGTTCTTATATAAACTCTGGTAATTACTGAACTAACAGTAAAACCACATTTTTTTCTTAGACAACTTTATTGAATAACTAACCACATAAGCTGTGATGTTTCATACAACATTGTGTAAGGGGTGTACATATTTTATGTACTCTGAGAGCAAAATATTGTTCGGTGTATATTTTACATTTTCTCCGAGATAAAAATTTAATTTACTCTCATTGCTAAAGGTGAAATTCCTCTGCTCATATTCAACCAAATTGCGTTATTATTTTATTTTTGATAGCGACTATGCCATATGAAACCTAATTTATATGTCCTTTGTTTTAGTTAAATAATAAATCTTAAGTAGCTTCTCATATGATATCTAAAAATATTAGTCGCTAATATAATATAAGGAAGACCGAAAAATAAGCATTTTTTTGCGGAAAACATTTATTTACAAGAACATATTAAATACTAATTTACAAAACAATATCTGTCAATATAAATGACCTTTATGCGATGTTGTAATAGCAGCAGAAAATTGAAGAACTGATGAAGTGCGGAGAGAGTATATTGATTTTATGAATTCACAGTCTGTTGGTTTAGTGAGATGAACCAATTCCAAAGGAGTGGATGATCGGAGTTGAATGTCCACTGTACGAGAAGAGCGACATAACGGACTGCTCCAACTATAGGTGAATAACTCTGTTGAACATTGTTCATTGCACTCTGTTCTCCAATATATCAACGACTGTCAAAAAATATATAGAAAAAGAAATAGAGGCACGTCAGCAGTGGTCTACTTGAAAAACAATAAAGTATGAAATACATATATAGGAAATACAATAGTAACAGAAATATACTTAAATACTAACATTAGCTAAATTATCGTTTACAAAGTAAGGGTAAGCGTAAAAATATAGGAGAATAAACAGTATAAAGATGCTAGTTCTAGTCTACCGTCGATTGCATAGGTCTCGAGGCTACTCACTGTGTGACAAAGGGATTTTTAGGATCTACAGGGAGTGTTTAGGATCGGAAGTCGCAAGTGAGGATATGGACGGGTTATAAAAACCTCCCTAAATTCGAATCAGTAAAGGGGATGGCGTATTTTTTCATTAAGTTGGGGAGCGAAGGAATGTTTAGATATTGTTATTGTTTTTACAGGCCATCGAATTTATGCAAACATAGCTGGCATGAGGTTTTCTCTGGCCTCAGGGGACTTTTCAGTCGAGAATCTGATGGCGAACTCGAAAGTCATCATCATTTCTCTAATGTTGATATTAGAACTGGTTTCCGGTTCTTCCCCAATGCACTAGCTCGAGTTAAGCTGTATTGGTTTATTCTCCTGGCTCATCATCAAGTCGACCCCCGTATGGGGTGAATTTGGCGTGGCTGAGGATAACATATTTACTGTATTGGTTTATTCCTGACCACTATTAATTTCAGGACATCATCGTTTAATATTTGAGGTTGTTCTTTTCGAGCGATGTTCTTGAGGTCCTTATTTCCATTTTTAGAATTTTTAAATTGCAATAAATATTGTGGAGAGTTTGTGTAGCTTCGTTAGACTTCTCCCTTTGATCGAGCAAACAGCATACAATGGCGTCTCATCCATTGTTGGCCTCGACATCGCTTTAATGCATTGTCTGCACACTAGTGTACCGCGAAGGAAGAAGTCTAAAAACTGTTATTTTTAAATAATGCCTGTTTATTAAAATTTCCGTCAATTTATTTATTTATTTATTTTGACTATAATGGATAAATGGCATAAAGATGTAAATAAAGGTATTTGATAAAGATTCTAAAGATACAACGGGAATGAGTCTCTCTGGGGGGACCCAGGTAATGGATCTTTCAGTGTTATAAAGAATTCCTTGAATTCATAGTTTTCGTCGTGCACCTATCCGATTACTAACTTAGCTCAGTCGCAGCTATCTTGCATTATCGAAATATCAGGTTGTTCGGAGAGTAATTGAAAAATAAACGACCGTCAACGTTTTTCGACCATATATTGCATTTCTCTTTTCTGAAATTTGAATATCATCATTAACTGATTGACGAACATCTCTTATAGTATCCATAATTCGATCGATTGCCGATTCAAAATTTATATGAACGCTTTTGCAATCATATTTTACTCACTTTGGGGACAAGAGGTCAAATATCAGGTTATTCGGAAAGT
>JAGXCT010036837.1:0-89612 GCA_022495035.1 Philopotamus ludificatus
CTATGACCTTTTGCCATCTATTAGGTAAATCTAAAATGCCTTTCTTATAAAACTCAGTTTTAGAATCGAAATAGGCTGAAAGGGCCGATTTTATTTCATCTTTTGATTTATAAAAAATCGTAAATATGCTCCAATGAGCGAAAAAGCTGATAATCGGATTGAGCCAGGTCTGGAGAATAACCTGGATGCAATAAATCTGAAAACCTAATGTTGCGACACTTCTTTCTCTTTCTGTAACTTTCAGATATCGCGCCTCATGTGTTTGCTTCTCTCAGTCAACGCATGGGGGACCCAAACGCCTTAATTTTGTATCTTTCCCATTTTTTTTCAGGTATCTTTGAGATGACGACCATGAAGTACTGGCTTGGCTTGATAATTTTTCGATACTGAGTCGGATTTTTTTCAACCTCTTCTTTCAGAGCTGCTTCATTCACTTCACGGAAACGTCCACTTTAGGCTCATTTTTCAAATCAATATTGCCTGATTTAAATTTTTTGAACCATCTTTGACATTTTCAGATGATTAATGCGTCTCCAAAAACATCGTAAATATTTTTTGTTGCATCCGTTGCGTTTTTTTTATCAATGTCAATGTCAATATTAAAGAGACAATTTTTTTTTTATGTAAAACGAAGATTGGAGACTTCTCTCACAATACATAATATATTCAAACACGTCTTTCTCAGTCAAAGGACTGAAGAAAACTAATCTGGATCTATGCTTTCATTACATTTGGGTCCATCTAATATTTAATTTTCCCTCTTAACTGTACTAGTGATTCTGAAGCTATTAGACTTGGGAATAATCTGTACTTTTAACATCGCTACCGCAAATATTATTATTAAAATTGGAACGACGAGAGATCCCAAAAAGGTATCTATTTTAGATGCAATGCATTACAGTGTTAAGGCATGGGGTAAATTTTAAGAAATAACGATCAAAAATGGTTTGGAAAAGCTGGAATTGTTAAGGAACAAGAAGATACTAGCGTTGAGAGTCTCAGCAAAGTCAGGCCAGACACACTATTAGAAGATATTAAGGCGCACAATCCTATTGATGGTGAGAACAAATTAACGTGATGACATCTGAAGTTAAAAAACGTATATTACAAAGAATTATGAAGAAGATGAAGAATGGTAATAATTCATCCAATTCCAATAAAAGAAGATAGAGGCATATTGAGAGCCTTATAAGCTACTTTACTAGCGTTGAAAATGTACAAGACTAAACATTCTTATCGATTTATAAGATTGAAAGAGCTATAAACCAGCACAAAAGTATCTACCAAACCGATTATCTAAATAGAAAATAATTTTCATTTATTTTTCTAACCCTGAATTAAGTATTCCTTCTAATTACGTGTTTTTTATCGGTCCTTTCAAACCCGTAAAAACGAAAACCAGTGTCGCGGTTTGACACTGGGGGGAGTATATGTGTAGGAGATTTCCCCTTGCATCTTTAGAATCTTTCTGTTTTGCCATCTATCCATCGTAATAAATATTTAAATGTATGAAAATCGCGTGACAACTGATATTCAAAGTGTATTAACAGTTGCAAAATCGCCGATTCGAGCAATTTGACATGCTAATTATGAAACGTTAAAGCTTTCGCAATACACGAGGTGCAAATTTTTAGCGACGAATCGCGTAATTGAAATATGGCCATTGTGGCGTTTCGCAATTACGCTAATTACATGAGCGCGGGCTAACCGCGTAATAACACGGCGCCCATTGTACACGGCCAGATCCATTTGGAGCACTTCTCATTAGAAGGCTTCCTGTACCACCTCGACAATGGGCAATGATTGCTCCACACAATCACCATAGAGCAGCCATTATCGGAGATAATGCCTCCAAATCTGTCGCTGTTGTGCGCCCCGCCGCTGAATGTGACAAGCAAATTTAGCGCCGATCACAATGCCGAAAACCGATTGTTGTTTCAATCGCTGATGCTGACCTATTTACGATGCCAATTGATAAAATAAAATAAATAAGATTACCTGTCACGCGTAGTAGATGTTGGAGTATGTCTGCAGTCTGCTCAAGTCCGATGAAGACTGCTGAAGGTCTTGATACGCCCTGACCATGGCGTGATGCTGGACGGAGGGCATCGGAGCGGCCGTTGCGAGACTCGCATAAGGCGGTAGAACTAATTGCGATTTTTCAGGCATGATTCCGAGACGCGGAGGTGAAAACAGCTGCATACTTCCGCCCGTCGGAGTGTTCAAAAAATTCAGATGATCCATGTAAGAGAACGATGGATACGTCGCGGTCTGCCGCTGGATCGCCGTCGACACTTCGCCGATCTGCTGATCGACTTGCGGAGCTTCTTGAGACTTCAGCTTTCTTCTCGGCCTGTATTTATACTCGGGATAATCGGCCATGTGCTGCGATCGTAGCCGCTTCGCTTCATCAATGAACGGACGCTTCTCGTACTCGGACAACAGCTTCCATTCGGCACCGAGCCGCTTCGATATCTCGGAATTGTGCATCTTGGGATATTCCGCGGCTTTCTTGCGCCTCTGAAGCCTCGACCACACCATGAACGCGTTCATCGGCCGCTTGATGTGACTAGCCGGCAGACTCTTCTCTTGGCCGTCTTCCAGCATCACGCGCGCATGATCTGCAGGGCCCAACTGCCGCCGGCGACAGGACAAGAGTCACTGATTGGTAATATTGTAATATTTAGCCGGTGCATCAATGGCCGTTGTGTTTGCGTCACGAAATGAATAAAATAGTTACACGCGCATTGTGAATTATTATTTTGTCAATGGTGAATCGCAATGGGCAGGGGCCGCTTTGTGACCGCGGCCCGCCATTGTTTACCGCATCCGAAATACAATGCGATTCGCTATGAATTGGAAGTACACGCTGTATATTATATTTAGTGATTTTCAATATTGAGGTATGGTCAAACCATGGCGAACGTGACACAATAGAGGAAAATGACATTGCCATGCAACTGCAACTATAGCAAGCGATAGTAAAGTATTTTTGTCATTCATAAAAAAAATATTTGTTTCATATTATTTTACGTTTAGAAAAATTTTAATGATCAATTTTTCTATCGTCTTCAGAAACATATAGGCGAACGTTTTCTTAATGTAAAATTGCCCTTACTCGATTTATGAGGGCTGATCTTATTAAAATCAGAGCTTCTTTTAAACCAGGGTTTTCATTGATCGTGATTAAATTATGTACGGTTAGAAAGTTGCGTGCGAGTTGTTGTGTCGTCAATATCTGCAAATATATGCCAATTAATAGCAAATAAACAATGCCAAAGTTATCATTAACCTAGCCGAGCCGATGAGGTCTATTTGGTATTCCTAGTTTTTGATTCTTCTTTAATAATTATTTTTATATGAATTCTACATATTACAATCTATTTGTATCTGTTTAAAATAGTCCAAAAAATAAATATTATAAATAATCATTGACTTTATGGTCCACGATTGTGAAAAAAATAAAAACAACAATATTCACCTTCTGTGACCATGTGCGCGATGATTTTTCTCGCTCTGATCCGTAACGATGTGCCAAATGTCAGTGAAACGTATAATAGTGACACGTGCCACAAGAATTTAGCGGTCGGTCTATCAGTGGCATGTCCTCAGTGTGCGGCGGGACATCGTCGGGTGCGCGTGTCATTTACGCGTCATATTGATTGGTTAAAAAATCCAAAATATCGACCAAATAATGAAGCGTAGCATGAATAACTATCTTTATTCTTATAATAATCCATTTTTAAAAAAAGTCAATATTTATGAAGAATTTATCAATAACTTGGGGTCTATTCTCCCTTATAAATAGACCCCCTTCGGACGAAGCGATTGGTTTCGAGCCCCTGTGACGGATCGGTTAAAAGAGCTGAATTAGTATAATATTTTATTAATAAAATATTATATAAACTTAAATGTCTGAGAAGAACGTAAAATATGCATAAAAGCCCCTCATTTAAATAACGATCAATCTGCACAGTATTTATTCCAATTAGCCAAAAGCTAACAAACGAAAATAAGAGGAAAAAGTAGATCATAGAATTTAAGATGCTGTCGAAAAAATCTCCGCGAATATTTTAATATGCAGGAAACCCTCCTATAACACAGAAACCAGCAATATGGTTTTATTTTTTTATACTAGGTTTATTTTGTTAATAAAGAGATAATTTGAGTTCATCATTCAGTGTTTGTAATATTATAAGCTTCTTACATGCACAACATTTTTAAATTTGTAAATGGCCCGTTGTAAAAAAAGGTTGCTCATACCTGTTTAAAACGATCTAGCTAAGCAATACGTGTCTTTCTTAATTATCTGCCCATAATCCAAGAGTTCATAATGAATCATGCCCTTTCTATCTCACTAAATGCAAACAATATCTTCTTAGGGAGTAATTCTGCTCTTGGGCTAGGAGTTGGGGGAGTTTGGGATTTATCCTTTCGCCTAGGGCCTCCAAATACCAGAGGGCCTCGAAGTTCAGCTCTTAAAATATTTAAACAATTTTATTAATTAAAAATATTTAAACATGTCCCAATTTCCGCGCTTACGCGTATTGGTGTGAAGCCAGATACGCGCTTAAATAAATCATTATATATTCAATTATGTCGTCAATTATGAAAGGATCACTCTACAGCTTATTTTATTCCAATTGCATTCTTACTTGATAATAGATTTTCAATGCATTTTACGACTTTATATGCAATACGATTTTTTTGCATAAAAATGCAAAAAATGGCTTTCGGTCCATTTTTTGAAAAAAATATAAAAACATTTAAAGTCTAGCTCAAGTGGAAAAGAAGTTACAGATTTTTGGCAGTTGAATTCATGATTCGTCCCACTGTACTCCGTGGAAATAGATCAGTTGTGGAAATATTATAAGTACCGATAGAAATTATTTAATCAATTAAATCGATAAAAAAAATAATATAAAACAAGCAATAAGATCAAAACATTTGCATCAACTCAATATCTCTAATTGTCACAGTTTTTGTTTTTGTGATGATACACCTATCCCTGATATATCATAACATTTGTAATCATGTTAGATCCTTTATTGATGTCATACAATTTCACGTGGTTCATCATTCGTATTCGCTGAACATAACCGTCTTTAGCCATTGCCAAAGATAAAAAAAACATGAAAGTACGAAGTTTTGCCAATATTATGGGATATAAAGACAGAAAATTAAACTTTAATACTCGAGTAAATCACGTTTCAATAATTAGTTGATAAAGTTATACGTTGGTTGTTGCGGTCATGTGTTTCAAAATCTTAATTAGTTCGCGCAGGAAAGCTCAAATTATTGTATTGTAAACGTGACTTTAAGTTTGATAACTAACACAAAAGTAAATAATATTGGATGTAAATTATATTTTAGTAGATCTATTAGAGGATAAATTTAAATATTGTCGTTTATCGAATATTATCCGTAATCCTATGATATGTGTTTATGGATTTATTATTATACTAAAAAAATGTCCGTAGATAAAAAAAAACATGAAAGGACAAAGATTTGTCAATATTGAGAAAATGAAGTAAGAATCGCAATGGATTATGGCATATGCAAGTATCTAAGTAAATGGAAAATGCTAGAAAAACGTTAAGGTTTCTATATAATATTTTAGTAAACCTCTTATAGAATTACTCAATCATCAACAATAATATAATAAAAAGCTTTCGTTGTTTCATAAATAATGAAATGTAATCAATTAAAAAAAATACTAATTCGTCTCTGAAGAAAAATATAAATATTATGGCAGAAACATCGAATTACAAAGCTTTTATTTTTGTCAACAGAATCAGTATAAGATTTATTTCATCTTGCATAAAAATTCAGCTGTTATCGAACAGCATCTTTAAGTATATTTTAATATTATTCATCAATGTTTTTCTTCTTCAGAATATCATGATTAAAATATTGTATTATTTTTTAGATTAAATTTTCGTATGATGTTTCCCTTGTTGATGATATTTTTCTTCAAATACAAAATTTATTAGAGAAGCAATTATTATTTCAACGTCAAACCGGCTTTTCCTAAAAAAAAATAAGCTTATTATTTAATGTTGCAGATAATCAGTTAATCAGCTAGGAAAATATTTATCTATAGGACAGTAATTGCATTTGTAAGTGTAGGAAACTGAGGCTTAAATTAATATTTTCTTAAATTATATATAAAGTTGTGTTATTTATTAATTAATAAATTACAAAAAAACATATTATAGAAAATATTAATGTATGAAAGAAAAATCAGGATCTTTAATGGTGATTGATATTTGATTGTCGTCAGTAAATGATTTATTTCCATAATGATATATTTAATACAGCAAATATCTAATTGAATTTCCCCCCATAATATCTAAAGATTGTACTACAACAGATTTAGGGACCATTATATATAATTAGGGGGAATATGCTCTAATGCCTCTATTAGCTTTAATCATGCGGTTATATTTAAAAAACCTAACCTAACCTAACCTCACCTAACCTAACTATTTCAAAAATTTAGAAAGTCGACGTCAGTAAATTTCGCGAATTTTCTTGACATATATTTTCATATACATATTTTTTTATTTATTGTTTCTTTTTATAATTATTATCTTAATTTGGTCAATGCCAAAAAAAAATAGAATATTTAATGGCGTCGGCTGCACATATAATATATAAAGTGGTGGTTCGTGGGTAAAATATTTAGGGGTATTGCGGAATATTAAAAATAAAAAAAGGAAATTTCGCTCCTATTTTAATTAAAATTTTAAAAATTACTAAAATACTAAATAATATTAATAATAGTAAAATAAGTGACAAGGGGCAAAGAAGCTGTGAATCAGTATGCCTGTACCGAGTCGAAGCGCACGACGTTATACCCGTATATTTTTCCTCAATTTGCTTGGGGGTGCTGCAGCTCCGCAGTGTGTATATACGACCCGCCCCTGAATATATATTATCCGGGCAATCCGGTTAATTAATTATTTATACATTATTAAATTAGGTTTCAAAAATTTCAAAAGCATAATAAATAAATATATCTTTTTTTACGTAATAAAAGAATAAGAATTTAACTGTTATTATAAGAATTTTATGAATGAATTGTTTTATTTAATTAGTTTTTTCATGAAACTGTTATAAAATAACACGATCATGGTTAGTTAAAATATTTAATTATTAGCCGCATAATTTATTTTAACTGATTGAGTTTGTATTTTAATAATTTATAATTGTGATTCGTTTAAATAAGCGTACATTCATATTTAATTAATGAAACTTCTTTTGAAAAATTTAAAGAGAAAAAACTCGCTGTGAAGTATAATTTATGCAAAGTTTAATATTTATTTGTTAGAAGAAAAAAATGTTAATCAACTTTGAGGAAATCGTACAAACGATCGGAAACATTCCACATAAGTTCTTACATATAGAAAAATTAGTATTTATCAATAATTAAAGCTCGATTATTTTTTAATGGATTACCTCAACGTTTTCAGATGTTGACGTCATGAAAAATTGCGACACGGGTTTGCGAACGTGCTTCAGAAATTTAATTTAAATTATATCAACGAGGCGTTCGGCAACGCCGTCGGTCGTTCTGCAACGTTGCAAGCTGGCTGCAGCGCAAATTGATTCGAATGCATTTGATAACGAATAAATAAATGAGGTCCTAGCCGTCCATTGTTGGCGGATAATTCGAGTTGGCTTTGTGTTTGCGGATTTAAGCCAGCGATTGGCTTTGTGTCCACCTTGCCCAGCGTCGATACAATCAATTATTTGGCAACGCTGCGATTGCGTATCGGCAACAATCGACAATGGACATCACTTCCAATATTTAACAAAGCGGAAGAAACTATCGGCACAATAACAAAAATATCAATTACTGGCCTATTATGCCGATTCAATGGACGTATGTACCGTGATGGGTATATTTTTTTTCATGAAAACGGGATTGGATTAGTTGGGCTTAGCCAGAAATCTAAATACTCCATAGATTGTGCTATATAATAAATAATATTTAAATTATATATTTTATATTCTCAAAGTGAAACCAATTTTTTTTTAAATAAAAAAAAATACTGAAAAGTCAAGACCAATTTCTAGGTCATTCAACCTGATTGTAATATTTAAAAGATAGATATTACCTTTTATCTTTAAATACATTTTCTATTAAAGAGAAATTAAAAATATACAATTGAAAAACTTTACGAAAAATCTGCGTGTATGAAATCGTAGGAAGCTCTTTTGTTCCAAAGTTTGGTTACAACGTCTTCTTTAATTATGCTACGCCCACATCTTTGCGCATTTTTAATTGTTTTGATATTTTATTAATAATCTATGATGTGTCATCATCAATTTAGATCATAACACAAGAAATGTTGCAATGATCTAAATAGATGGTCATCTGTTGAGGCTAGAACTTTAGGCTATTTTCTTCTGTATCTTTGATTTTATTGCTATGTTCAAACGATTGATTTGACTGAAATAAACCACAACGGCTATGATTTGGCCATATGAAAGCTCCACATCGACAAAAAGGTCTTAAAATATGCGAGATCTTTATTCGGTGTGGTTTAGGTGTCAGTCTTTTTGTAAGCCATTGTCTTTTTCAAGTTTGGTTCGATTATATTTCCGAGAAACAATGGTTTTTCTTTTTATTTAAGCAACTTCTTGAACATAGTTACCCTTACGAACTTTTCCTTGTCGCTCAAGTCATGCGTTACCCAAATTCCTTGTTAATGGATTTTTCCGATTTTTTTAGATGTTGCACATTTGACGAAGATTATCCGAGTGCCTCAGCTGTTTGTTAGATTGATTTTGATGGGTTTGCTTCGACTTCATACCTTAAAATGTTATCTAATATCTTTATCAATGACTAAAAATATCACAACTACTGAAAAAATATATTCTGCAAAGTATATTGATCGAGATTAAATGATTTACGGTTAGAAAGTTGCTTGCGAGCTCCTGTGTCGTCAATAACTGCACATATATGCCAATTAATGGCAAAGACGCAATGCCAAAGTTGTCATTAACCTAGCCGTGCCGATGGGGTCTATTTGGTATTCCTAGTTTTTGATTTTTCTCGAATAATTCTTTTTATATGAATCCTACATATTACAAACTATTTGTATTTGTTTAAAAAAGTCTAAAAAATAAATATTATAAATAATCATTGACTTTATTGTCCACGATTGCGAAAAAAATAAAAACAACAATATTCGCCTTCTGTGGTCATGGGCGCGATGATTTTTCTCGCTCCCATCCGTAACGATGTGCCAAGAGCAGTGAAACATATAATAGTGACACGTGCCACGAGAATTTTGCGGTCGGTCTATCTATGGCGTGTCCTCAGTGTGCGGCGGGATAACGTCGGGTGCGCGTGTCATTTACTCGTCATATTGATTTGTTAAAAAATCATGAATAACATTTTTATTCTCATAATAATCCATTTTTAAAAAAAAGTCAATAATTATGAAGAATTCATCAATATCTTGGAGAATTTTTTAATATTAGGTGTAGTAAAAATTCAATTTTTTTTATACATTTATTGATTTATTTTTACAAAAAATAATTACCATTACATTATATAATAACCCTTTGCCATCAATTTTCCAAATTTAAAATACCTTTCTTGAAAAATTCTGTTGACTTGGAATTAAAAAAATCAGAAATGGCCGATTTCACTTTACTTTCTGTTTGTAATGATTTATTTTTAAAAAAGTGTTTCATTGAACGAAACAAATATTAGTCTGAAGGGGGAAGTCTGGAGAGTAATCAGAATGCCGTAGTAAAGCCTTTAAAAACCCAAGTCATCCTTTTTTTTCAGGGACAAATCTGTGACATGGAGACGCGCATTATCGCGGAGGAGGAAGATTTTCTCCTGAAATTCCGTCTTTTCGAATCTTTTCCATTTTTTCTGAGTGATGGACCACTTTATGCCTATTATATTTGACAGTTCTTTGATGGTTATAGTTGTTTTTTATTTAATTTACGATTTTATGGCGGCTTTATTTACTGTACAGGGTCGTCTACTTCAAGTCAAAATTTCCGGATTAGAATTTTCTGTACCAGCGTTGACATTTTCTGACATCTAATACGTCTTAATATATATCGCAAATATTTATTGGAGCGATAGTTGCGTTTCGCTTGGAGTTAAACTGAAAGAGTATGCAGTTTTGCTAATTGTCTTCTGAAGGAACAAATTCGACCATTGCGACTAGGTAGAGTAATTATTTTTTTTGTATTGAACACAGGCAGAGACGTGTCTCGACAAGCACATAATAAAATAACACGTCTTTAATCGTTAAAGAACTAAAAACAACTGTTTCTAAAACTACTCTTTAAAAATACGTCAAGACTTTTTACTACACTATAATACTTGGGGTCTATTTTCTTTTATAAATAGACACCCTTCGGACGACGTATTGGTTTCGAGCCCTTTAAATTATAATAGCAGAATCAGTAAAATATCTTATTAATATAAAGAAATATATATATATATTTGTGATGAACCTAAAATATGCCTTAAAACCCTCATTTAAAAAAAGAACCAACTGCACAGTATTTATTTCAATTAGCCAAAAGCTAAAAAACGAAAATAACAGATCTTTTGCCAAAAGTAGAGCATAAAATTCATGATGCTGTTGAAAAAATCTCCGCGAATATTTGAATATACAGGAAACCCTCTTATAACAGAGATTGATCAAGACATTCTCAATATCTTTAGATGAAATACTTGATTTAATAATTTATGATGGAAAATAGACCCCCTTTCTACATATATCTTTGGCCGTTTTATATTAGTAATTTGATTAAGAGATAATTTGTATTTCTTAAATGCCGCCCGCACAAAATTTTCAAATTAATCAATGTAAAAAGAAGTTTCTCACCCATGGTCTAGATCAGTGGTTCTCAAGTGCGGCCACGGTGGCCGCATGCGGCCACCAGAGGATTTTGCTGCGGCCACCAACAGTTGAAATTTAAAAAAAATGTATTTTTACAAATGAATTTGTAAAATTATTATTTTTTCGAAATTTTTGAATACATCATTTTCTATATGTATTTTCATTTTTTAACTTACTATAATTCTGTTTATTTGCTGTTCTTTTATGTTATCTCTAGTTATAAGCACTCCTTGTTTTCTTATACATAAATAAATAAATGTTTAAATAAAGTATTTTATTGAATATAAACTTATAAGTTAATCCATTTTTTTAATAAATGCAACTGCTATTTTTATCAGATTTGGTGCGGCCACGAGACATTTTCATAGAACCGGTGATTTTTATAATGCGGCCACGGTGAAATTTCACTTGAGAACCACTGGTCTAGATCAAGGATTTAAGAATTACAGTATTCAGAGATTTATTAAATGCATCAGAAATCGTAAACCATTTTTTTAGTGGAAATCAGACTATTTTATTTGATATATGCTTTACTGTATTAATTTAATAATATATTTATTTCTGTATTTTTAATAATGGTATTTTTCAGAAATAACGCTTTTACTGAAATATGATTCAAAACCCATTTGGCAGGAGTGATTCCTATGGTTGATGGTGGTTGAGCAGCGAGACAAGAATGAATCTGTCAAATTTGTATCATTTCGCATTTATTAGGGCGCACTCGCGGCACGTCTCCATTCAAATACAAAATTCAAACGTAATAAATGGCTGCGCAAATATTTTTCGTTCTGAAACCGTTTCAGCACAATCATTTATTCACGTCATTTGTGGACGAGCGGGATCAAAGGATAACACAATCCTCACCCGGTATGTCGCATCAATCACGGGACGCACTCTCTGCATTACAGAAATATATTTAAAAAAAATATGAAAATTATATTTAAATAATTGCATTGCATCTGGTGAGATTCAATATTGATTTTGTCGGTAATTTACGGTAATTCATCCTCCGAGTCTGATGTCAAAGTTGTGGTATTCGTTGTCGGCTCTTCTGGTGAACGCTTTGTGGCTCAATGCTGGTTCAGATTCGAACGCTCCACGACATCTGGTTCTTGGGCCACAAACGCGATCTCGCTCCTGATTATATATTCAATCCAAAGATCTCAATACCGTTTGCAGAACATTTTCAAACCAATCAAAATATGGTGTTGTCACCTACCGCGTATCATTACAGCGTTTGGAAATTAATTAAATTAAAAATACACATATAAATTAATACATAATTTGAGAGATGTTTTCTAATCAATCATAATCGAATCGAATTTCAGAAAAAAAATCGGTTTATATTTCAGATGGATCCGCTGCAAAATAATTGTCGTCGCAGAAGTTGTGAGTTGGTTTGGTGCTAAGTGGAAATATATCATTAATGTCATCCAGCGACAGTACCGCGCACTGAGAGCAAGCACTTGTAATCGACAGATCAACTCGGCCTGGGGCACAGTCTCCTCAAAGTGAATCTGCACATATGCATCTTGAAAATATTTTTTTAAAGCTTGAGAAATAATCAAACTTTTATACTAGCACGAGTTGATCACGTTTCGATAATTAGTTAGCAAAGTTGTTCGTTGGTTGTTGCGGTCATGTGTTTCAAATCATGATCAACTCGGCCAGGAAAACTCAAAGAATTTTATTGTAAACGTGACTTTTGTGCAGCAAATATTGAAAATAAATTATATTTGAATAGACCTCTATGAAGAAAAATGTGGCTATGGTAATTAAAAAAAAATCGGGGTTAATTCATTTTGTAGACTTGTATAAGTTCTGACATATGTGAATTCGTAACCATATTAAATACTTAAATTTTTAATTATTTTAGCAGGCTCGACGATTTATAACTTAAGCCAAAATAACACTGTTTTTATGCATCTCTCTCATTGAACGTGTCTCTTTGAGACTTCTTCTATTCCCGAATATGAAAAAAAAAACAATAAAATATGACATTAATATTTTAAAATAGATATAAAGACTAAATAATCGCTGAAAGACCTAAAATTAATACGGAAAATTGCATGATGTATCTGATTAAGATTAATTTGAAGAAAAATTCTTTACGACAGCTTTATAGAGAAATTATTATTAGAATAATTAACTATGATAAAGCTATTATTCGTTCGTTAATGGGTAGAAAACGTAGACTGTCCCCTAAAATTAATAATAAGTATTTTCATATCAGTTCTCACACAGATACTCTTCTCCAATATAAGATTCTGCCTGGCCATATCTTATTTTTAAAATTCAAATTAAAATTAACATATTTCTCAGACAAATGAAAAAAATCCTGTTATTTTTCCTACTTGTCCTACGCTTAGGCAGCTATACTGAAATTCATTCCACACCTTTTATTAATTCTTTTTCAAAGTTAAAATATATAAATCCTTCAATTTCTTAGCTATGACAACACCATCCTAAATACTCACAAAAATATGACAATCCTCTACTCAAATATTTTATTAAATCCAAATCAGGCTTCCATAATTGCTCTCTATCTCACCTTTTAAATTTAACTATCCATCACGACGGTTGGATAAGATCTCTTTCGGCAAGTGTTACTCGCACATTTCACTCGCACTTGGCACATCGTACCGTATGCGAGCGAGAATAAACATCGCGCGGTCACAACAAAAACGAATATTGTTGTTTTAATTTTTTTTCGCAATTGAGAATAATAAATGTCAATGATTATGTATACTATTTATTCTTTAGACTTTTAGATACACTCAATGAACACACTAAACACAAAAAAATTGTGGTATGTAGGATTTATATTAAAATAGTTATTCGATAAAAATAAAAAAAAATTCCAATACCCCATCGGTTAGGTTAATTTCACCATATTCCTTATCCCCATATCCTCATAAATAATAAAATATATCATTTGATTAAACTTGCGGAAAAGAGAAGTGGTCTCATACCTTTGGAATCTAGTACAAAAAAGGATAAGTAATCAGCATTAATATGTATGATTTGTCAATTATGAGAAAGTAATGGGATCAATACAATAATGGATGTGTATAATTTTATTATTCTTGGAAAATATTCTTGAACTGGGATTTAAATAACTGAGTATTACACTTGTATTTATTTTTTCTCTATTATCGATACAACTTCTTTGTAATTTTCCTATTACGATATTTTGGTATGATATCAGAAGAGTGGAATCAGTAAAAGCTCTCTCTAATTATTTCCATTAATTATTATGAGAGAAAAAAAATGCATTGTAGCAGATTTTATTGATAAAAATTGAAGAAGGTTTTCGAGGAAATTTTAGTATTTTACAATACAATTTATTCAAATCATAGTAATTATATTAAACTTAATATGAAGACTAATCAATTTTAATTATATTTATGTGATCAATAAATTTTTATTAATAATATTTTCAAAGCTTAATTATCGCAAGATCTTTATGAGTATAACTCATGATGACACTCAATGACATAGCATTTTTTTTATTTATATAAAATCATTCTAAAATATCAATTATTAATTCTTTCTATGTGTAATAAATTAATCATTTTAATTCAAGAGACTAAATAATTATTTTTAATCATAATTTAGATAAATCAATTTAATTTTGAAAAAATTAAGCAAATCCGCCATTTAAATAGCAATTATTATAATAATGGTTAGAATATTTTGAAAAAAGTGTCATGATTATTAAATTATATATTATAATCATTTTTAATGAAAAATGTAATTAAATCAATCAATTTTAAACTGTATAATTAAAAAAAAATATTCGCGTAAATGTTCTCGGTGTATGACTGAACCACGACCCTTGTGGAAAGGCGAGGGTGAGGTACGTTTGCATTAATCTGTCATAGAAGAGAAAACCAATTTGTCCCGGCGCCGCGGATTCGGAATCATTATTATTAGTATTATTAGAATCCATCGGTTATGGGCTATGGGTAACCACATCTACAGTCTGCCTCCATTTTCCGACAACAAACACAGATTCGCGCCAAATCGGAAAATCTATCAGCGCCAAGTGTTGGGGGCAGGTCCGCCTGCGATCGATCCGCCCTCCCCGATCGGATCACTTCAGACACCTGCTCCATCAATTACCGAATGTGCTCGAGTGACAGATCTGTGGACACTGTAAGATGAATCTCGCGAAAAAAACTGCGCGAGCGCCGGCCATGATTCGCGTCAAACAACACGTTCTCAAGATTCACAATTTATAATTGAAACGTTACTCAATTAACAATATTATTTGATTTGAATTTGCGATTGAACAGTCTCATTAGTTTAAATTTCTCGATTATTGGCCGAAGCCGTCGAGGGCGTCGTTGCGCAAGAAGGCGAAACGATCCACGTGAACCAATCATGGCGACAGTGTTGTACTCGTAATTTTAAATGTGTATTGACTGGTAATTTACGCCGTATTGCTTCGGTTAATTAACGAAGCCCCACACTTCCGATGGGGGCGAACGGCTCAAAGAAAATCTGCAAAGCATTTTCCCGGAACTGATCCGATATCTGATTATTAAAATTTATTTTATTAAAAAAATAATACGCGCTCAATGGCGATTGAATTTATTCAACATATGCCGGCCACCTGACAACTGAAGCAATTACTAAATTGCCACCGTGCAACACTTTAGGATCTAATCATAACCATTTCGTTAATCTAATTGACATGTGTACACAATTTGCATAATAAATCAGCGCGTAATTTGTAACACTGTCATTGCAATACCGGTTTTTTAAATGACATAGTATATTTTTTTTTATAATTATTATGAAATATTGTTTCAGTCAATTGAAAGTACTGTTTCCTTGTTGAGTACTCACTCCACGGATGCCTCTGAAAGCAATTACATTTACACATTTTGTCGTCATGTGTGCAATGTGGCTGTTGACAACACAAGGGAATTCGGATAAAGTAATATAGAACGCACATATCAAAATGCTACTATGCTGAAATTTAATTAAATTCCACACAATATACAAAAATTTGTCAATTATCATTCAAATTGATATGTATATATATAAATTAATGATTACCTTTTCTCATTTTAAATTTAATAAAATAGGAAGTTTATTCAAAAACATTATCTTAAATATGGCATCATAGAAAACGAAGAAAAACCAATCATCATAAATATTCAATGATGATATTGAAAATATTGACTCGTACGTGTCAAGCTGTATATGAAACTAGAGATTAAAAGACCGTGTATAGAAAGATTTATCTGGAAAAATATATTATCCAATATCATTATGTTTTCTTGAAACTATTCAGATTAGCATTAAGTATAATAAACAGCTAGAGAAAACAAGTTATTAAAAAAACAATTTATCTAATTATTTGAAAGAATATATAAACTAGGGCTTCAATTACCGGTTTACCTGTTTATTGGTTTACCAGTTAATCGCCAAAAAAGCACCATTTAAATGATTTTATTAAGAAAAGAAGCTTAAAAGAGCTTACTTTGCGTTGAGATTGCAAAACTCGGTGGAATTTCTTCCAGAAAATGCTGGAAATTGAATGTGTAAAATCGGGGATGAATATCAACAATATTAAATTTGATAAGATCTCTGACATAATATTGACAACCACGTGTGAAGAAGCCTCGTATGTCGTGAAGACATAAATCTATAACAGCCGACATAACATTGATATTCTTGATGAACTGTCTAAATAGAGTTCTTTTTTAGGCAATGAACTGAAATAAGAGCTAATAATTCGAATAAAGGAAAGAAGGACGATATATTTCTTCATCTAATCCACGTCTATTTATTTTTTTTTACTTACCGGTAATGGGAGAAATTATTTACCGTTTACCCGTTATTGGAATTTGGCGGTAAATTGCAAGTCCTAATATCAAGACAAGATAAAAATAAAAAGGGCAAAAATATTCAAATGAAATTATGTATCTATTGTAATAGTCTGAAAAATATATAGCTTATAATATTGTTATCGTAATTATTCATTCTAGTAATCATTTAGAGAAAAAAACTTTTAAAAAATGGTTTACTTAGCTTTTTATTGCCAAATTTTTACTTCTTTATTACGTGAACACGTCATGAATACTATCGTCCTTCGAATTCTTCACAAGGAACGTGAGCCTTTGGACATAGTCAAAATTGAGTAGTTTGGACACACCATTCGTGGACCAAAGTATCGCCTTCTGACGACCATCATAGAGAGAAACGGTAGAAGGTAAACGGTGGTTGGAAAGAACATTAATTGGAGCCCTTATTAAAAAAATAGATTTTTATATTTGATATTTTTTCATTTTTCCCTTTTTTGGTACACCTAATCTTTTGGCGCTTGTGTGCGCCACACAATTTGGCCATATGGATGGGGCGCCCCTTACCAGATTAGAAGCTCCATAATTGTTCCAGCTCCCTAAAAACGGACATTTATATGGATAAATAACATGAACATGTAGATCCCCATCGTCCAAAAATGGACAAGGTGTCCGAGTCACTGATTTCATCTGTTGTGAAATACCTAAAAAAGGAACTAAAAACGTAAAATTACGTCTTTTTAATCATCAAGATCGCCAAAAATACGTTCTACATTTTTTTCGAAGAATTGTACTTCTTTAATGTTAATCGGACAGAATGGTGATAATACTTGGGTCTAGTATTTTTTGGACATATCAATTGTGAATAATTAAATTAAGTAAGCTATATAAGTCTAATAGTAGCATTTTTTTTGTTGTTTTTGTTATGGTACAAATGTACCTTAAAGTATGTTGACTTTAATAGCCATATTATATGTTTTTGTCGGCTGTCGAAAAAGTTTTTAAAAGATTTGTTAAAATAGAAAGCTCGATTTTTTTAACATTCCAGAAGATTAAATAAAAAAAGAAACGTCGACGAAGTCACAATCAATAAATAATGTCATCGGTAATGAAAATTGATCTAATTTTGATTGAATTTATTTATTTAAATATATATACATCGATAATAATTTTCAACTTCATATTCGAGTGATTAGTGTCTACACTTAACTCTATTTTTACACGGTTCAATTAAATGAACGAATATGATATTACTACACGATTTCCAAGATTTTCTTCCAGAGTTTTTTATAAAGGATATTTTTATTCCGTGTATTTTATATTTAGAATAAATCAGTGCTTGGTTGAATGATATCCCTGTCTTTTCTCTTCCTTATTCTTCCTACCCATTTTATTTTTCTCCTTCCTATATTTTTTCCCTTTTTTTGGTAGAGGATCAGTTTCGTCGGGTCGTACCTACCGCCGCGTGCGAGAGACACGGGCACATTGAAATGTCTCCATACGCGACAAAGCTCCGGCTCTTACTTGTGATACTTTCAAATAAATACATAATATCCACAAAGGATCCAAACCGGCATTCTCCATATTATAGTCTACACCTAAATTGTACACGTCGCGAGACTCGTGTGCGCTTCGGCAAAAGCTTTCTATCCCAGCCACAATACTACAAACACACAATCGTATACTACGACCATTGTACGACTAAACAGCAGAGAGCCCAAACAGAGGCTCTCATTGTGAAAACCCGGGACAGGGTGTCCACAAACTGACTGATACCCGCTGGATTCCGTCGGCAAGGATCCAGTGATAGGCCTCGTTATTGCCGAAGGACTGCTGTTCAATATTGACTGTCTGACCTTTGATTAAAAATAATGAAAACTATACAAATAATCAGAAACGATGCTGATATTAGCGATTGAATATTTTGTTTGTTTATTTATTTTTAATTTTCAGGAATATTTATGATGTTTTTCAGATGTATGATACAATTTTGCGGCGCACGGTCGGACGGACGCTTCAGACAAATGTGTGATGGTGGTGTTCTTGGGATAGTAATTTACATCAAAAGAATAATGCGCGAAATAAATGACGAGAAAGCTCGCTCTCCTCAAAGCCGTTGTGGTGAAAGCTTTCCCCGCTTTGTGTCGGCGAAAGCATATGAAAATGCCGAGGTACGGCCACGCCCATCCGCATTATTTATTTCTTTTATTGTTAGACGTACGGCAGACGTACGCACACACACGGACATTCATCATCGTTTTGTGCAATATTTTCAGAAGGTGACTGGGCTGATGTCGTCTCGTCTCTGCAAAGAATGTCGCGTGCTTTCGCCGATTTATAAATTACGAAAATTTTCCCTGACATATTATATATGTAAAAAAATACGTACATAAAAAAAAGCCTTGCGAGTTATTCCACTCTCATAATAATCTATATAATTATTTGATATATTTATATATATTTTTTATGGGATACAATGTTGTTTTGTCGACAATCGCTGAAAAAGGTTGTTAAATATATGAGCGTTTAAGCAAATAAGACAGGGTTGATTAGCTTTCAAGTGATTGGGCCGGACCCGGATTTACGACAGATTTATGCCCCTCTGCACTTTATTGCGACCAAGTTCTGCCAATGCCCATATAATCACCATGGATCTGCGAAAATTCTTAATGCTATCATAGAAAAGTACAAGCAATCTAAAAAGGATCTATCGTAATAAATAATTAAAACACACATGAACACAATGCAAAAATACATAACATCTGCTGAAAATTTGAATTAAAGTGTTTTCATATTTTTTATTTTACATTTATTACAGAACAAAGAAAATTCTGTAACAATGTAAAAATCGTTTTCATTCATAAATTTATTCCTGGAATAGAAAAAGTTCATATTTATTATGCGGCACGATGAAAAGAGGAAATAATGTCAATGAAAAATTTGATTATGACATATTCTAGAAAAAAATTAGTCGAAATTGAGATGGAGAAAAAAAATACTAGAGTTAATAGAGAAAAATGGTAGAGATTTCTTAGATATTCTTTTATAAAACACGTAAAGAATAAATCTATGCATCACTTTCTTCAAAAGAAGCAGTGCAAGCCTGATAATGGTAGATTCTGTCGAATAGTTCTAACACATCATCTGAAGACCGAAGAATCATTTTCTGCAGACCATCGCAAAATACCAGAGAAAAACAATGATTGTAGTAAAAATTACTGTTCTCGCTGTAAAAAAAATGTGAACAGTGACAATTGCTTCCACAGCATATTCGTCTCGAAAGAAGTTTTTATTTGATAAAGCGGAAGAAATGACATTTTTAATTGCGAAAAAAGGTTTATCTAAACAAAAACTGTATAATATTATACTTTCTCCACAGAATTTGTCGGTTTTATCTTTATTAAAATACAATTCTAAGTGAAGAAAACATCTTTGATTACTTAAACTGATATTTTTTAAGCAATATCTCATTTAATCTCTTCTTTAATAATCTGATTAGATTTTATTTTATTATTTATTTTTATAATTCATTAATTCATTATTTTTTCAGGATTTTATTAATTCATGAAAAAATATACCCTAAAAGTCTCACCAAACACAAAAGGAAAACATTTTTCATTCATTGAAGACAAAGGGGTAGACACATGTACCTTATTCGATAAAAATCATTATTTTTTTTCTTTTTCTACTGAAGCAGAAGACCCGTTTCTCTTCTCCAGGAAAAATCACTTTCATATCTGATAAAAAGATGGTGATATCAACGTACCCTAGTATTTGCAGAAATTGGGTTCCCCAAGTTTTTGATTTTTACTCGAATAGCTCTTTTAACGTACATTTTACACGTCATATTTTTTTTGTATTTGTCTAAACAAAATTATAATGAATAAATATTATAAACACGAGAGTACGAGTGCGAGTGAAACGTGATGCAAGACCCCAATGCTACAGCGAGACATCGCCCAGAGCGCTGTCAATTACGCGTCGTATTAATTAGTTTAAAAAAATCCAAAATATTGACTAAATTATGAATCATATAATGAATAACTATTTTTATTCGTAGAATATTTTTTTTATATGTCAATATGTCAAATGGTATCCCCATTCTGACGATCCGGTTGTTTTGTATCCTTTTACGAGGATCAAACTCCACTAATGAGTTTAATTTGTCAACATGAATTTTAACCACGTTCGAGCTTTTAAAACCATCTATAACACTGTCGAGAATTCAAATTATCTCCATAAATATTGGAGATGACCTCGCTTTATATAATTTCAATCCTTTATCAAATAAATCTCCGATCTTTGCATTTTTTACTATTGCCCAAAAAGCTTCAAAACGTTACCAACAGTAACATGTTAAATTATCTAATCTGGATTCTAAGTAACTCGACAAAAAATGACATTTGTCATTGATGTCGATGACGGCTTGTCCAACCTAGCTATTGCATTTTTTTTATAATAATCACTTCCTGAATTACTTCAGCATTCATTTCGGGAATGATTTATATCAGATGATGGGCAAATATTTTTTTATCCTGTATGCACAAAATGCAAATTTTAATTTAAAAAAATCTTGAGCATTAATATAATATTTGACAATACACTTCAGTCCATATCAATCATTATTTTATTTCTTAAATAATATTATGTGTAGATCCCTTTTCTCGTTTGTGGCTATACTATTGTGAAAAGTGTTTATTATCTCCCGTGGGATTGTTTTTCAGAGGGATTGAAGCATTTATAACCGACCCAAGAAAATAAACCGTAGAATTAATCCGTTACATTGAAAACTGATCACGTTCGTCTGTGTCGTAAAAAAAAACGGCCAACAGCCCCGTCTGCCGCGGTGCAGATTCCTTACCTGCAGTGCGTAATTTGCGTAATTGCAATGACACAAAGTGAAAATAAAATAGACGCATATGACACGGTTTGTATGGACTGGTACTTAACCGCACAATTTGTTTGATTATATAGAATCAGGCGTCAAATCAAACGGCAGTCCCCAATTCAATCAGTTGCAGTGTTTGGTCAGCGCTTTCACCGGCGTGTGATTTCTTTAAATATTTAATGGGCCGCCAGCTGTTGTCTTTGCGGACAATATGTCTTCTTTTATCCGAGGCCCCCACCCCCTCCCGGCGTTTGTCGAGTGTCTGCAAACACAAATAACAATTATTGGCGAGGGTTGCCGGAGCAGCAGGGAGAGGGTGGCCGATCCACTCCAATCAACCAAATTAAGGGACCGCGGTAACTCGCGTTACTCCACGTTTACTTTTATGCCCCTGTCAGATTAGTTGGGGACATTTTTAAATTGGTTTCAGACATTCTCCAACTTATTTGCATAGGCTTGTGTCGCTTGATTTGATTGCGCGCTGGTAAACACGGGCGTACGCACGTGCCGCAACTTACTTCGGCACACAATGCCAGATTATCGCCGAAATATTTAAATGGAATATAATATCGTATTCTGCGATTCCGATTCGTTTTTATTTTGGCAGCAATGGACGATTTTTGCGCATAAAGCGGAGCCGAGTGGCTGTTCCGCGCCATTAGGCCCGATGCTGCATCCCCGCTTCGCTCAGTAATGATTCGTAAATACAATTAATTCTGCCAATATGGCGTTTAGAAATGTATCAGCCAATAAACCATTCCGCAATAACAATATTTTGACAAAATAACTGTGAGCCCATTATGTTAATACACGTGAACGCGCTGGGGAGACGGGGAGGACGCGTCCATTAGCTCCTCCTATGTGACACAATCCAGTGACGTCCCAAAGCTTCGACAATAATTGAATATTAAATAAAAAACAATTATCAATCATGATATAAATATTCTTATAAGAAAATACAATGAAAACTATACTAATTTCAGCAAGAAAATATTAATTCAATAGAAAAGTATATCTCTAGCTAATTTTATTTAATACAGTTTATAAAAAAATGAATGCTCCCATGTTTAACCTTCTCTTATTCGTATTCTGTTCTTAAATAAATAAATCTATATAAGTATAGAGCTCAAGCTCAAGATTATATTTTAACACATTACAGTCCGCGCACGCGTTTTCGCGGGCTAGCGAACTCCGAGGTTCATTCCGTTCACGCGATTACGCATAATAAATACAAGGCAAATATAATATTAAAAACACCTACTACTAGCGTGACATTTAATTTATCTTTTGACTGCTAAATGGTGACTCACATATTAAATATCGTATAATATGCCCGATTTTTACGAAAAAATTGGTAAAAATTCGCGGACTGTAATGTGCACTCGACTCTCTTATCGAAAAAATAGTTTTAACACATTCTATGACTCGATATTAAAATTTGGTCAATGAAAAAAAATAACTCGTTATGAAATTTAATGATCGTATTTCATATTTGTTTTATTGGTTTTTCGGTCCTTATTAATGACTTTATAATAAATTCGGGTTGATTTTAAAACACAAAGTTTGCTGAAAAAATACATTTTCAGTATCTATGATTTTTTACGGTTTTTTAATTACATTTAGAGTTATAAATATGATCATTTAGCGTTATTTTCTTGCGATTCAGAAAATTATTACCGTATTATTTTAATTTTAATTAAACTGTATAAGCGCTTTGGCGTATCTTGGCATTTGTAGTTATATTAAATGCTTATTTTATTACTGACTCTTTAAATGAAATTAAATGAAGCGTAAGTGTCTTAGAATTGAAAAATAATTTATTGAATTTATAATTTTAATGGCGAAAGATGAACACAACACTTTTATTTATCTCATTAAATATTATATTATATTGAAATAATAAATAATGTTTAGCTAAAATTAGTATTTTATTTGCGTCGTGCCGTAGTTTTAAAATCCCTGGTGCACAATAACTGCATAGAAATAGACCGAAGAGTACACTATGGATTTTTATTAATTGTGTGCGTTTTGCAAATTCTTTATATTTTATTTAAATATTATACTTTAACACTTTATGAGCCGCAAGGTTTTACTTCAAACCTAGCCTGTGGGCCGCATGGTTTCATGCAATGATAATCCAAGCTGACATGCACGTGAATCCATCTGGGTCAAATAGTAGAATTACATTGTGCATCGTTATCAGAAAAAAAATGCTAAATGGGGGTATGGCTCTCACGCTTGGCTACAAAATCACGCCAAAAGGCGTGAGCGGCTCATAACGCTTGGCTACAAAATCACGCCAATATGCGTGAACGGCTCATAAAGTGTTAATCTTAAATCACAGCGAATCTTACAATACATATTTTTGACAGTTTCACAACTATTTTTGGAAATGTAAAAATATTATTGATAAAAATATATTTTCATGGAATTAAAGATTATGAATAATCACATGGATTTTTAAGACATATAATTTTAGGGAATTTTCGGGACAAATAACCACTAAAATCTGGAAACAGTTTCTTATACATTAGATTTTATGAACTACGAGATAATTTAGAACGCAAATCTCACTGAAAACAATTATTTTCGGTATCATTGAATTCTAATTTTAAGTTAACCCTTTCAATGCGGCGGGTTCAATCTGCATCTGAGTGCGGCGCCGTTTTGGACCAAATTATTTTTTTGGCAAGGTAAATTTGTATTCACCGTTTACCGCTATATTAGACCATTTTCCTAAAAGAGATTTATGCAAACATGTTGATTAGGATATGTTCTTCCACCTCAACTAAAAAAATAAACTCGATTCGCTTTATTTTCATAATAATAAATCGAACAAAATATCAATCTCGCGCATGTACGACATGCGGCCGCACCCTGGACACGATTTGTATGCGAATGTACGTCATGCGCCCCGCACTGAAAGGGTTAACCTGGGCTTCAAAACTCTTTTTTAATTGAACTTAAAATAAAAAAAAATACTCTAATGTCACTCATTAACAATATTAACAATGATTTATAAAAAAAAAAAATATGTATATTTAAGAAAAACACACTTTTCGGGGTTTTTTATTTTTATATATTTTTGTTTATTTATCTTATAGTGTATCTTGTTATTTGTAACCAAATTAAATGCTGTCAAAAAATTTTCAGATGATGTGATCGGCGATTTTTTACTTATGAAAAATTGTCAGACATAGTCATTTTCCAATCCTAAAAAAATAGTAAAGGATCGAAGTTTTGCTAAAATTGAGAAGATCGAAAATTGATTAACAGTTATTTGAAGCGTAGAAAAATCTCTGAAATAAATAAAAACGGCATGCTAAAAATTAAAATTCAGCGTTGTTTCTGACATGAGCTTTAAATATTTGGGTTTAAATAAATATTATTTTTGTAAATCTCCGTGGAGTACATCTCCCCCGCGCTACTGGCGCATAAACGCCGCCACCCCATTCAGCTGAATACCCTTTTAAGGAGGTCAAACATACTATTACTTACCAGAAGGACAACAATGGCGAATATATATGAATCGGGAATAATAAAACTATAACTGGCAAAACAAATGGTTCTATTTGCCGACACGCTCCGCGTCGCACGGGGGCCATTTGTCATAGTCCGTCGAAGCGCGCGCGCTCGCCGGAACGGGCTAATGGAGGGACCACTCTGGACTCTCATATTTAATAAACACCGGGACGAAAGTTTGCGGCCAGGTCGCCGGTGGATAGGTGGCCCCGGCCATCCCGATGAGGGATCGCTTCCGGGAGCTTTCGGCAGGAAATGGGCGTAAGTGGCGATGCTGCACACGCATCGCTCATACCGGCCCGGCGGCCGCATAAAGAAGTGCCATCAATTGAAACGGGGTTGTCCATTATGTGGAAAGCTTATTTTTTTCATTGATCACAATGGAGGCCATAAAAAAAATTCCATGGAAATAGAAACGCAATATTTTATATAAATTACTTACGTTACTTAGGCTTTATTGTATGAATGAAGAACATCGCGTACGTTCGATATCGTATTTTTTTTTCAGCATTATAATGCCGGTGACACACGACTTTCTTTGGATATTGTGCTTGTGACAAATAAAACCGGAGAAAAGATCGTGTATACAATAATTAGATTTATGTTACGCATGTTGAAAATTTCGTCATTTTCATCGTGAAAAAAAAATATTCCACCTCTATTGTGTATTGTACAATTTTCCATGCGAAATAGCATTGATATTTTGTATAAGGAATTAAATTGGTTTCAATATATAGCCATTAACTAGAAAAGTGGAAATCTATACAATTGATGATTTGTTTATGCAATTATTTTATTGGATTTAATTAATTTACTCTCAATGAAAATACTAATTTTTTTTTTTGAGTCGTGAAGCGATTACATATTATTATATTTTTATATAAGTTATTAATTCACTTTCCCTCATTTCTGAGTATCGTGACCATGTGCATGATTCCCCTTATGGAGGACCATGGACATGGTTTTCATGGGAATATATAGTGCAGTGGTTTCCCGTTGCCTTTGAAAATACTAATAAATGAGTTTAAAAATCAATTTTAATTATTAATATAATCCTTCTGCTGTTGATAAATGTTAAAACTGTCCCTCACACGTACAATATTAATTAGATATAAAATAAAATAAGCTTAATTCACTTTGCCAGTACATTTTTATAATAAAAATAATATTCTTCGCATTTTTATGAAATTTTTAAATAACACAATTTAATAGAAATATAAATTATATTTTATCATGTTTATTTTATCCGTTACGGCGGCTTAAAAACAACCGCGTCGTCCGAACGGGGTCTCTCAGGGATCCCAAGCATTTCAAGAAAAGATATTTATAAATTCTTCATCGATTTTTTTTAAAATGGATTATTCTAAGCATAAAATTAGTTATTCACTATTAAGCTTGTGGGTAAAATATTTCGCGGTGCTGCAGAAGATTAAAAATTGACTCAGTATAGACGGTGCGGGACTGCTCTGAGTGGCAGCGCAACACATCGCTTTAGGACGGTACATCCCCCTCACCCTGCTGCCTCCCCGTATTCATCCAATACCCAGCAACGAAGAGCAGTCAGTGCTCTTACTCTACACCTATATTAATATATAAACATATATTTTTCCTTAATTTGCTTGGGGGTGCTGCAACTCTGCAGTGTATATGGCCCTGGATATTCATGATATGCTTCATAATCAGGTTGATATTTTAGATTTTTTAACTAATCCACGACGATGTTCACTCACACTTGGCATATCGTACCGGATGCGAGCGAGAAAAAAAAAATATTCACGATACGCTTCATAATTTGGTCAATCAACTTCCAATTTATAAAATTGGAAGTTGATTTTTAGTAATGTCAGCTATGTCTTATTTTTATGTTTACCATCTTTACACAATATCATCTTAAATGTTTTTTTTTTAATTATTGATGTTTTTCACTTATTGAGGGTGAATAAATTAAAAGTTAATAGTCCAATATTTTTTTTTATTGATACGACGCTTCCACCGTTACATTTTTTAAGAAAAATCGCTATTTATATAAAATAATCTACTACATATATCTAGATTTAATTTTTGCTATTATCCAAATTAAATGATAAAGTTCAAAAATTTATTATGATAAAAATATTATTTCCAGATAATTTCAGAGTTATTGTTTATGAATAAATAACGGGGATTTAAAAATCGAATAAAAAGACATTTTCAATCAATAAATTGATTTATCGAGCAATCTTATATATTCGAGTTTTTTTTATATTTATTATTTTCTCCTTTAGTTTATCCAAATATTTTTATAATAGGGTTAAATCCTTTATTCCAAAAACATATATTGGTGATATCCTTAAAATCTTCTAGATGCACAAACGATTAATGGAGTAGTTGTACATAATTTAAGCGTAAATTATTAATAAATTTAATTAATAATCAGATCCAACAAATGGAAAAACATCCCACCTCACCCTCACCTCATTGTCGTGATATGAATTAGGGCGTCCGCTTTAAAAATAAACGCTATTCAGCCACAATGGCCGGTATAAAATGGTGGCGGTTATAGATAATGGCATATTAAACCGTAAGTATACATTTCAGCGCCATTCACCAGACCGCATTGACTATTTTTCAGGTCAAATGAAAAGCCTCTGTGCCTTTTATCCAGTTCATTTTTCAGCGGCCATTCAGGCCTTTTTTATTGTATTTTCTCCATATCTTTCAGTGCGCATTGCGCTTTCAGGAAATATATTGTTATAAGGTCATTATTCTCAAACGAATTGTTTGTTGTTCAGCCGGGTTTTTTGTGCCCCGACGCTGCTGTACTTTGGAATTATGCGCCCCGGCGTCGCTACAATTATTTAATAATTAATTTTATTAATAAAAATACTCGATAAATTTGAAATAATTACGGTATTCATTTTAATTAATGTATAATGCATTGTTTCAGATTGATTTTGTTGAGAGATTACGTGGAAATTTTCGCGGTGTATGGAATTTAGAATCTTTTTCAGATATTTTGTCGAGTAATTTGTTGAAATATCCTCCGAGGAGGGATATCCTAGAGGAGTGACGCGCAATCCCCGCACAAAGAGTATTGCTTATTTCGGTCTCCGCTAGATGGCAACAATGCCACTTTTATGGAGTCGACAGAATGGAGTCGAAATGGCCTGAATGGCGCTCCCGCTTCTTGGCTCCAAGCATTCCTCTTTCTTCCACGTCAATGGGCTGCGGCACGAAGAATGGCGAATATTATATTTTATACAAAATTCCGTGAAAGAGCTTTTAATGTATACCCCGCCATTCTGTCTTGCTCAATGCCGTCTAGAGCCGTATCTTCAGCGCAAAGAATGGAATTCTTCCAAACTTAGAAATAATGGAAGTCGCGAAATTCGACCGGGGGTATATTGCGACAAGGGCGCAGAAAGAACAATAAACAGCTCGTACGTGTATTGCTTTAAGGAATTTCGCTTCCTTCCTTTATTTTTGCGAGAGGCGACCCCATTGTTCTGCCGCCGGCGTTGTAAAATTTTTCCTTAATATTCCGAGAGTCTTTAGGCGGAATACGCCGTTTTATGAGTCACGTGACTCGACACATAATATTATTCAGACGTCGTCGATTCATTGGGCGATCGATTCGATGTGCGAAAAATATGTTTTCGAATTAGCGCGCGCGCAGACGACGCAATTAAAAAGTGTTTTTGTCGATTCCCGAAACGGGGATCCCCCCCTGTCATTGTGCCGCTTTCCCGCGTCAATGCGTTTATTAAAAATGTAAAATACGCGGTGGAAACAGCCCCCGCGGGGTCGGCCGGAAGCTCGGGGGGGGGACCCCTATCAAAATATGTGAGCCGTCTTTGTCGACGAAGAAGAAGTTGTGCCCCCGTCGGCGGCTGACAGCCACTCTTGCCGATGACGAGCCTGTCATTTCCTCCTATTTTTCTCACCTTATTTTTCCCCGGCCAATAAATACAACTGAACGGAAAATACGCGTCTATTCTTGCCCATGTGCAAATTCGTTAAGAAGTTCTCCCCCAGATTGAGACGCTCGACAGATAATATCTCCATATTTTGAACGATGCACATCGTCATTGATGCCATTGATGTCAAAAAAAATACAATCAGCTTTGTATAAATAATTAAATTTATCAAAATTTTTTAAAGACGATATTACTCCATTTAATGAAATTATAATTAGATGCTCAGTGGAAGTTATCCGCATTAAAATGAATTATTTTATATTTCCCAGTATTCGAACCATTGCTTGATCATTGATCTATAGATGTCAGTAAATTATTGCTTTCATCACAATAAAATTAGCTCAAATAATTTGCAAATTATTTAAATATAATTGATTTTTAAAAAATAATAAAAAGTTTTAATATTGACATATCAGTGTCGCTTTAGTATGCGGTATACTATTAAATCGAACTCTAGCGATATTTTTTAATATATTTTAAACATTATAATAATAGAAAAAACAGCACAATAATAATGGAAATTATATTCAATATTTCAAATAAATAAGTTGAAATGTCTGTCGTATAATTCATAATATGAATTTTGGTATCCGATTATGTATTTTGTTCTCCATTATCAAATTTTAAAAGCGATTTCTATAGATTTTTGTAGGAATTACTTATAATCAATTAAAAATAAGAGATATTTAGACAAAAGTAAGGGCAGTTGTAATCGTGCTAAGAGCTTTTAGAAGAATCACTACAAAGAAATTTAATTAATATCACGATTTAAAGGTGGACCGTATACTAAAATAGAATTGTTGCGGTAGACCGTATATTAATGCGGCAACGACTATTCTTTAGAAATGAATACAATTAAAGCTGTTCATTAGAATACAAATTAAAACTTATTTTAATTGAAAACATTGCAAATGCAATATTTTAAAGAATAAAAGCCCAGTAATAGTATATATCTTGAACGTATATATCAAGAAAAAGTAGAATGATATTTTATTAATTAATTGTTTTGGACTAAAATCATGCAAATTAAGGTTTAAATTATTTGATTTCAATTATTAGGTTTAATTTTACTATTAGCATGTTTTACTAATACAATCCCTTTTTCGATTGAAAAAACAAGAAACTTAATCCTTAAGTATTTCTACAAATATTAAAACGAATTTTATATAAAAATAGTAACTGGTAAGTGTCTATAAAAAAAATTTGTAACATCTTAGAAAATAAGGGCATTAAGTGGTTTGATTAAATAATTAAAGATTTTATTGTAATTAAATAGTTTATTTGAATATAGATTATAAACATTAATTATTACCCTAAAGATGCGTAAATTCACAAATTTGTGTTTGGTTAAAAAAAGGAATTTTAATGTCTGAATAATTTTAAATAACATCTGAAAAAATAAATAATTTAAAAATAATACTATTGTTATATGTATTATATTCTTTACTCATACGAAACATAAAAATAAATAAATTATCATTTTCCAACCACGTTAGGATAAAATTAAATAATTTTTCTCATTTTTTTTAATATAGATTTTGGACATCAATAATTCTTTAAAAACGCGTAAATTCAAAGCTAAGTGTTAGAATAAATAAATATAAATTCAATTAAAAATATCAGTGAGTTTTAATGAATGAATAATTTCTAATAACATTTTAAATATAAAACTAAAACTAAAAATAATTTAAAACTAAAAGTCTGATATAGTGATACATACATATATTATTCATTAGTTAAAAAAAATGGTACTCTTTTAATCATAATTATCAGAAATATCTATGTTTTATATAGAATTGTATGTAATATTAGTAAATCAATTATAAAACCGCATAAAAAGAGATTCAATTGTTTTCTATAATCACATTTGATAACATTAGGTTGACAATACATTTTTTTAATTTGTAAATCACGTGGTATCAAATAAGTTCTTAATTTAGGTGATTAAATATGCTATGAATGTCTAAAAAGTTAAGAAAGTCGAACAAAACCTAAATTCATACATAAAGAAACGTATTATTTTTTAATATTTATTATAAAAACGCATGAATAATTAAATATACGGATTTAACATATTTAAATAAAATTCTTAATATAATATTGGATATGCCTTGATTCCTTTTTCTTGGTAAATAATTATTTAGCTTGGAATTCATCGCTTTTGACACTTTTGCAAATCGTTTAAAAGCGTTCATCTATATTTAAATATTCAGCCACCTTCTTGGCTACATATTGCTTCGATTATTCATTTTTTTTTTCATATAAAGAATTATTATTTATTCTGCTTCTAATTTTTCATTAAAATTGTATCATTACCTTTAAATAATTGAAATCTTTTACTTACAAATAATTCGCTAATAACATCGCCAACTCCTTTGGTTTGCATACGATCGTCGACCAACTTGTAGTAAAATTTTACTCCAGTCTACTAATATATTATAATGAATAGCCCTTAATTACCATTACGAGTTTATTTTAAAGTATGTTTAAAAAATACTATTGGAAAAGTAAATTAGTGTATCGAAATATGTTATATTAGGGTTGATATTTTGTCCGACCATCATTGTCATTATTGAATCATTATTTCTGGTATATACATATTTTTTTACGACAAAAATTCATTTTGTGTCGAGAGGGTTGAAGGGGTATCAAAATTACCCTTTATCATATTGTTAGCGAGAGATGCCAGCAGGAAAGGAGGCCGTCCCGCGAGTGATAGATCACAACAGGAAATGACTTTGCTAAACATTTTCGTGAAATTTTCTTAGCATACACTGTCATCAATAAAAGTTAAATAAAACCGGGCCGGCTTCCTTTCAATAAGAAATTTATATCAATTTGAAAAACAACTTCGACCCTGAAACTTTGGGCATGATTTAGTGAATATTCATAAATCACCCCCCGGATGATACTACGGCTATATAAATAAATATATATCTAGATTCTTTATAATATTTTAATTGATAATTTAGATATTGTGCTTATCGATGTTTGTTTATTTATTATTTAGATTGATTATGTGAATATCAGTGGATGTGGACGGCGAAGGGGGGTTGTTTACGGTCGGCTCCCTCGTTATCCGCGGGTCCTGATTGGCGCGACGTTCGTTGGGGTGACAGAATTGCTGATCGAACTGCTGATTATTAATCAAAGTTTTTTTTCCATTTCGCGGCACAATCGTGACGTCGACATTTTTTATTTATTTCATTCTTTTTTATTCCCTTTTTCAGCTACACGCACATCGGGAAAACATCAAAGTTCCGCTGACGGAGAGCGTTGGAAATGTCGCCATTTTCATATTTTCCCATACGTCATTATTTTATTAATAATGATTAGCAGCATCTCAATCACACTCGCCTTAGGTTCGGACACAATCGCACAATACCTGTGAATGGTATTAATATCCGTAATTGCTCTTGACGGTGTCGAGATCAGAGGGACTTGGTTATCCTGAGGGCCCTTGACTCCAGGGCCCTACTCTCCCACGGTCGGCGGTCTCACGGGCCCTTTGTTTCATCCCTAGCCGAAAACCTGTGACGTCATTCTATTAAATCTAACCCCCCTGTACTTCAAGAAGTTTCCCTTTCGAACGTTGACCACTCGAAAACGCCAACCTTCCATTATTTTTATATTATGAAATATCCTTTGATCATAAATCGCGATCGCGTCCACTTCTAAATTGCTAAATAAATTTATGTACAATCAATAAATCGAATTTATGAGATTGATATCGCGAAGCGTGATTATTTTTTTATAATTTCGTTTAATATACCATTGTTCGGAGAAAGGCTCAATATCATAAAGGAATTAAAACGTTGCGCAAACAATGAAAGAATTCGCGGAGCAATGTTGGGGCAGCACAATGGAGACAACTCTACTCCGGTCCCGACAAAACTGGCACAAAGGGGTGGTCAAGTGGTTCTTGCCGAGATGGTGGGTATATCAATATCAAAAAAAAAAGCTCCTCTGATACGGCGACTTCTCGAGTGGTCGAAATTATACGAAAATAATCATACAATCGGACATTTAAACAGTTCGCTTTCATCTATTCATACGTGCAGTTGCTAAATGTGCGGATGAACGATTCGGGAACCGGAGTCTAACCTTTTCGAGTGGGTTTCGGAGATGACCATTTCTACGATTGCGGCCGAATCGGAACCGGATCTACTGCGCATCGTTGTGATTTAGCTATTGGCATTCATTAAATTTCCGTATTGAATAATCGAAATTATGGACATGCAGTAAAGTTTTCGGTACTAGGTCGTACCGGGTCGTCGACCCGGTACTCTCCTATACATAATTATACAAACTTATTCATAATTTACGATCAGGATCATACTTCGGACTACCAATAACACAGAATCTATATTCAATGCATTACACAAAAAAATTGTAAATTGTTTTAAAAATATTTATACTAGAATTGCAAAATAAATAATAATTTAATAAGAAGCCCTATATTTTATAATATGTATTCAAGCTTTTTTACTTAGAGCCTCGAACAAATAAAACAACTGACGAGGAATTGCAGACAACGTTCGTGTTACAGAATTAAATTGTAATCACAATAAATTCTACAGCCAGGTTTTATAAGCATTTTTTTACTTTTCATTATATTTTATTTTTTAAATAAATATTTACATTAAAAAATGGATTTATTCATGATATGCTACATAATTAGATCGATATTTTTGATTAATGCGATTTTTCGCGTTAATGACAACGTTCTCGGCGATGTCTCGCCGCACGTGTTAAAAACATGTTTCACGCACTCGGCACATCCTACCGGATGCGAGCGAGATAAAAAATCGCAAGCGTGGCAACAGCAGTGAATATTGCTGTTTTTATTTTATTCGCAATTACATTATTTTAGCCAAATACAAAAAGTTTGTGACATGTCGGATTTATATTTAAAGAGTTATTCGATAAAAATCTATACTTGAAGTACTCAATATACCCCCATCGGCACGGCTAGGTTAAGATAGTATTTTTCTAAAAATACAATAGATATGTACCATTGGCGTACGGGGGAAAAAATACAATTTTTGTTATGAATTTTATTTATATATTAAATCTATTCTTCGTTTTTGCGACATCATTTTTTCGATGACACTATCGTAAAGTGTCCCCTTCTCTTGGTCTACCAATTTTAATAATATTTATCTTATCATCATAATTTCTATTCGAAAATGGAGTGTTCAAAATGTCTTGAACACTATTGCTCATTATGAAAACGATAGAATAAACTCTATAAATATAAATATATTAAAATTAATAATTATTTATTATATGACATTATATAACAATTTGTTATATTATTGTTATCCAAAATAAAAAAAAATAAGTCACCTGTTTGTAAAAAAAATATGTAACACAAAAGCAATGAATTCGAGATCGAGTAGACGAATGTGCTGCGACTTGACAGCACGCGTCCGGCCGTTGGACTGCATACAAAACATTAGTTTCGCTCGCCGAGACCCTACGCCCACATAAGCGACGGTACTGTATGCGGTTGGGCACGTGCAAAGTCGTGCAGCGGTCTTAGCGGACGTCTTACCCAATACATTCACGCTCGTGATACGATATCCTGCCCCCGTTTACAATAATACTTTAAATATTAAATATTCAAACCTTAAATATATTTTTCATGTTCTATATTCGGCGGGTGTGCTGCGCACAACTTGCACACCCTGAATATACGTCCCTGATATATACAAACATATTTCATAAGCTATTAAATATATTATCTACTTCAAAAAAATAAACTAAAACGACAAAAAACTATTTGAAAAAGTCTAAATACAGCATGTTTAATCATAATAATAATCAAAGTTTAGGAAAAAATAGATAATTCTTAATTTACACGATAGATACAATATATATGATTTTTATTTGATTAAAATCGTCTAGGAAAAGCTGAATAAAAATATATTTTCACACCATTCATAGATTAATATAAATTTTTCCATTGCCAAATTTAAATATCATATTATACAGCACGAACTTATTTATTATGAGCTGAGAATATAGTGGAAATAATTTTTAACGCGAGATTCGAGTATAAGATTATTATATTTGGCACGAGTTTAATATAAAAATGTCTATTGTACGAGATATTATCAAAAAATATTATGAATAAAAATCAGGGATATGAAAAATCGGGTCAGGAAAACTCGCGGAATTAATTGACGCAAGTTTTTACGCATAAACATTTGAATATTTAGGTATGCTATGTATATATTTAATAATGCTTTAATTAAATCTGACACATAATGCTGAAATGTTTCCGCATTCATTGTTTTCTCCCATTCATAATTATTTTTAGAAAATCCATTATAAAAAGTTTTCGGTTTATTTATATTTGTTATATTTATGTATCGCGGTGTGATTGCAATATTTAATATGTCCATCATTGTGAACGCGTTCACGGAATGGTTAGAGGGATCTAATCTGCTTTTTTTGGGTCAACTCTACCCCTGAATTATTTTGGGTCGATTTCTCGACGTTTCTGCGTGCGCCACACTTGATCGGCATTCAGACCCCGGCGAACGAGTATTTTTCATTCCAATAATTCCACAGAGGCGGAGTATTCTTATGTAAATATAAGTGTTTGTGAAGAATGCGAGAGGTAGTTCGGCCACAAACATCGCACATGACAGCAATTCACAATTCAATATTCCACAAGTAGAATAGCGGCCGATTGTTGATTCACAGCCGCCTTTCAGAAAGCCCTACACCCCTGCGACAAGAAACGTCCTGTCCTCGATACAGCACAATTAAAAAAAATGAAAATTTAATCACGCGATTAAGCACAGATTACGTTATAAATATACGATGATTTTTTTATTGTTTAATTTATTTTTTATATGTTGAGGCATTTTCCGTTTCAGGTGCGTCGACTTGCACAAACTGTACCCGGCACATCGTCACCTCTTTTCCACAGTAACATTGTGTCAGAAAAATGTATTGTGAAAACCGAAAAACTTATTTTCTATTGAGGGAGCACAGTGGGCGCACTCAGCGGGGGCGGCGGCCCTGTCGGGGGCCCTGCGGCGCCGCCCCCCGAACATTTGAATACGACGCGTATTCACTACGCCTCTCGGACCTCTTTTAAACCCAATGATTTAGCAAAAATAATGATTACTGTCACTTAACATAACAAATCGTCAACATTGTGCGAATTAATACAATACTATTTATATATATGAGCGGGAAAATATTTAAAATAAGCACAAAACAGCGTCGAACGCGACCCAAAAGAATTTCAAGTAGTGGAAGATTGAAAATATACAATTTCCCATGTTATTGTCGAATACGCGTGGCGGTATATTTTCATTCAGCATCAAAGTGGGATTGTTGAATTGGCATTCAAATGGGTTTAAGAAATATTTTTCTAAAATGTTTGCAATGTCACATTATTGATTCGCGACGTCGCGAGCTGTGGGCGTCGGCACAATCGAGACAAAAAGAATGCATAACGACCGCGTTTCCCACACGCCGACACAATGGCGACAATGGCAATGTTTGGTTTTCGCACTCCAATTTGGCAAAGTGGGCGGACCGCGGTGAGGTAAACAAAATTAGCGGTTAGGGAGTGCAAGGGCGGCGCGTGAAATTGGCGTAAGGATTGTGCAAGGGCACGCCCACGCACACGCGTGCCCTCGCACGACAAATTGCCCCTTAATTTGGGCCTTTGGTTTTGACTCAATCTGCGAGGGGGTTATATGGTCATCCGGGCCTCGATAAAAATTGTAAAAAAAAATCTAAAAATTCAATCACAGTTTCAGCATTCTCGGAAAATATTTATTCATCAATATTAATTTTTCCCGGACGATGGAGGTACATCCTAAAATTTTCTTGTGATTGGACGCAATCATGATTCTGTGGATTGTACGAAACTATGAGGAGCCCAGTCCGCTTTTCGTGCTGATTCGGTGATATTTATCATATCTGCATTATAAATAATTAAAATCTATATTATTACAAAAGTATTATAAATAATAGCAAAATATGGCTGAGGTTTTCCTGGAGGGCCCGCCTTACGGTGAGTCTAAATGTATACTAGCTACTGACGAGCCATCGTGGCAACCTTCGCATCTAAAGACTCCTTGAAAATACAGGCGACCTACATCTAAGAAGGCAAGGGTAATATATTTAGGGAGGAGAATATCGTTCCGACCTGGCTGGCATAAATCACAAAAGCCCTGTAAGCAGGGATGGAGAAGACAAGGTCCTAGGGTGACAGACGGGGCCAGGGGACCGCCTCACTACATTAAACATAGTCTCTCTCTCTCAGAACAAAACTCCGGACACTCCCAAGGAATGTGTTTCGATGATTGTTTATTGAGGCACAAAACTCGCAAGTCAGGTCATCCCTGAGGACCAGCCGATGAAGATTAGCGATAAAGGAGGCATGTCCCGTGACAAACTGGGACACGTAGTGATCCGGAACAAACCAATGCAGCTTCACTCAAGCTAGTACATAGGGGAAGAACTGGAAACGAGTTCTGTCTGTACTCTCAGCAGACCAACAGGATTGCTATATGTTTAACGCAATACTATAGAGTTTCTTCTTGAGTGCGGCTTGGTCCAAAGCGTCGACTTCAATCGGGAGAACGTCCTGGTCCCTAATACGTGCTCGATAGCTACGAGGGATCAACCAGCGCGCAGTCCGGATTTGGAGTTCTAAGATATGCTGACGATACGACACTAAGACCGACAGAAGTGACGATGTGAAGGAATGACAGAGTGTTTGGCCTTCTCAACAATTTGACTATTGTGCATGTGCTACCGGAAGTACCCGTAGCATCCGATCAGACGGTAAATTAAATGCGAACCTTTCCCACGTCCGATTATAATTATTACAATCTGCGCGTTGACAGTTCAGCTCCTGGGCATATAGCTGGCGACCTGAAGAGCCTAGTTAACCTGGAGGATAACCATCATGAGTTAAGTTGCACTCGTCTTTGCTGGTCCTTGGGAAGTGGATTGGAGAAGCGCGGGACCGGCGGAAATCGCATAGTGTCCTCCGGGTGACAAAAGCCCGCTTCGGGCTAGAAGGCCATTTACAAAAAAATAATATATTAGATAAAGCAAAAGTCACCTTGAAAAGCTTGGGACCCCAAGCTTTTTATTTTTCGCAAATAACTCTTTTAATATAAAACCTACATGTCATAATTTGCTTGTATTGCCTGATTTAAGTAATCATTAACCTTTATTGTTCTCAATTGCGAAAACAAATAAAAAACACCAAATTTTTATCGTTCCGTACCGGATACGAGCGAGAAAAAATATCGTGCTGTGCCAGGGTAGTAACCGATCCGGTAGCGGGCCTCAGTCGCGGCGTTTGATATAAAATAAGCCATTTTTTTAAATTGTCAAGATATTGTCGAAGAATTTCTCAATTCTTGACTTTTGTGGTCTATTTCCATACAAAATATACCCCATCGGCGTTGGTTTCAAGCCTTTGTGACGGATCGGTTAATATCATTTTAAAGATGACAGAAATCTTTCCTGTCAGGATTTGAAAAAAAACATTTTCAGTATTTTATTCTGTTTTTATTTAATAAAGTATTGTAATCAAATAAGACTACTTTTGCCATCGGTGATATTTATGGAGATACTTTGATTCCTAGACAGTGCTATAGATGGTTTCGAAAGTTCAAAAGTAGTAAAATTTCATCATTGGAATCCGATCCGTCTGAAATAATCAAGGAATTGTCACAAGACTTCGGTACTTCACAGTGATATTTAGGACACCTGGAAAAAAATAAACAAATTATTTGGGTGCCGCATAAACTTTTTTAAATGTTAAATGTATTATTATTATACCTTAACTTATTTTTACGCCATTGCATTTAAATTAAGCTCTGATTTATTTAACAAAAAGCTGAACTTTCCTTAGTAAGTTCCGTAACTTTTACCCAATACTATTACACTGAACTCGATTTGTTGCAAAGGTTATGCGTTTTTATTTCAGTCCTCTATAGATTAAATTAGTCGTAGATTAAACTGGTAGTTTTTCAACTTCCTCGTTGACGCTATTATTTGATAAAAAAAATCCTCGAAGAAAATATTGCCGAGTAATTGGTAATGTTCAAATCTTTGATGTTCGAGTAATTGGTAGTATTATTTAAGTAATTCTCCATAAATAAATCTAGTTATTTAATATGTATCGAATATATTTAGCATATTTTATGGTACAAGATTAGATCTCAAATTAGAAGAAATAATAAATAGACATTGACGTAAAATTATCTCGTTCAAATGTCTTTTCATATGAAACAAAGGAGTAGTACAAAAATAATACTAAGAAAACTTTTAAGCAGAATCTTTATCTTTGTGCTATATTTAAATTAAATAATTCATATTGTTTTTTATAGTTTTTAATTACATTTTGTACAAAAACAGTAATAATTATACTCCAATTGAATACGTGCCGCGAATAAGGTGATAACTAACAAAGGTTGTATTTTACAGTATTAAAGAAAACACTTTATTATTTAATTAGTGTCGATATTTTAATAGTTTTTTTTAAACAAAACGATATATTTCTTACACAAACCTTAAAAAAATACAAAACTCCAGGAAAAATACTTTGAACATATGGAATAACGTGATTATTCCACAATTTTTATATAATACAAACAAGTAGGTTAAGTCAAATAAAATATTTTTTCAACATAATCATATATGTACGTTGGTTGCCACGTTATTCCACTAATCTCGCTTGTTTTTTTTTTACTAATTACTTGCCTATTAGCTTCCTTTATCATCAAATCTTTTCGTTTCAAATCATCACTAGTAAATAATCAGTCTAAAGCAGGGGTGAGCAACCTTTTTTTACAACGGGCCATTTACAAATTTAATCAAATTACCAAAACTTGCCATTAGACATTATTACTTCAAATTGGGATAGCATTAGTATTTACAGATATAAAAGAATTAAACTGCTATTCATTGCTCCAGATGTGGAAGCGATCCTTGGCTATAAACGGTTGGCGATCATGATGCATATCTGACATCATGCAGCAGCAAAATGATCGAACTAGTGATGATGCAACATATGCATCACCGGCCACGAAAGTGTTAAGAACGAAAATTTCAATTATTTTAAAGATAAATTTATAAATTGGATTATTTGTCAAATATTCGGTCATTTTTATTATATATATTTTTTTTTTTGCAAAAAACTCTAAAACCACAAGCAGTAAAATCCATTGAATACTAAGTGCTTTTAATTTGACTTATGAATTGTCATCTAAGGCGCCCATTTAACACTGAATACCTTATTTATTAATATATCTACCGTTATTGGCTATTCTAATGTACGTAAAAAAATCCAAAAAAAAATACAATTAGTTAAAAGCACTCCATATTTCAAATATCCCCATTTTCTTAATATTTCATTTAACTGCGTCGATACGTATACGTTGATTGTGGCGTTCCCTCCAAAGAGAATACGACATCTCCTGTAATCTGGATAATGAACTATTACCAATGGGAGAGACACGGGGGTGGTGCTGAGCCCCGGGCAGAGGGGCAGGAGGAACCGAGGGGGCCGTGCGACAAAAAAGGGCACACCGGAGACGGAAGTCATATTATTCATTTGGCGCAAAACAGAGAGCAACCAGCCTGCAGACTGATTATATAAGAAGCCAACTCTTCGGGGTCTTTAGACACTATGTATATGCACGTGCAATGTCAGGGCCGAACTCTTGATATTAAATAATTCGATTTAAATCCACTTTTCGAAACGCACATCAAAGCACATTGCATCTGAATTGAAGTCTATAACAGAATCCTTAAAAAATCGAATCGATATATTTTCATTACTCTGAGGTTTTATAACTCATTAACTAATTAAATGCGAAAATATTAAATGAATAATTTTTTTTCAGCTCTAGTGGCACACTGCGTGGTCTGAAACAATGGCAATGGTGCGCCCCATTCACTGCTTCCCATTTTAATTTATTCAAATTTCCCCTGACATTTCACCTATGCCTTTTCGTTTTATTTACCAACGTAGCCTATTATTTTTATGTTTTATGGCACGCAAGCGCACTTTCTACCATTAACCACTACTTACGCCGCTTTTTTTAGGGGTGGCCAACTTTACAACGTTTAAAACATCGAAATCACCATATAGCATACGCACGCGAACAATGGCGTGTATGTGTTAACCGTGCAGACAAACAATGGCGCATTGTAGTCCTTAACAATTTCGCGATACATTGTCGCGTTCGCCGTTGAAACGTCGGTAATTACATTGCAATTTATTTTTATTCTCGATCGCATTCCGTTCCCCTGCAAGTGCTTTTTGTCCAGTAGCTAAATTCTGCAGCTTCCGACGACCTCTGAGCCAGTGCAAAATCCCAAACCACCCCCGTCCCGTTCCCGCCCGGCCCTCACTATTTCAACTCTGCCACTATTCTATTCCCAGCCCTCGTTTCCAAAGCTACACGTATGATAATAAATTAAAATGCAATACGCGAAAATGGTGAGGAATGAGATGACGAGTCATTGTTGTCGAGGAGCTCTTTGTCGAGCACACAAGAGACCGCGCCTCTGCGGAATTGTGCACAGATTCTTATTAGAATCTGTTTAATGCGAACGCGTATATGAAAATCGCAGTAATTACAGTAATAGAAATAACCCGCGAGATACATTTTTAGCAATGAATTGTTAAAAAAATCGTCATAATAAGCTTTTTAATATCTGTAAGAAACATCACAATGCTATAATAGAAAATTACTTCCATAAATTCTTTAGTATCTGGAATAGTCAACTAATTTCAATTGAAATACATAGATTATATCAATGCAATGGGTTTAGGATAATATTTTTATATTCTAAATAAAATATAATATCATTAGAACAGATTGTACTTTATCAGGTATTTAATTTTATTAGCATAAAATAATAATTGTATATAAATGATGATGAGAAAGTGATGATTTTTTACCCTCTTGGCATCTATCAGCACACCTTAATCTTTCGGCGCCTGTGTGCGCCGCACAATCTGGCCATATGGAAGGCGCGCCCCTGTCTACATACTAACTACCTTATACAAGATTTGATAAAATACGTAGAATCATCATTAATATTAATCTTGTTTCTTTTTATGAAATCCCTAAAGGATACAAACCCCTGATGGTCAAACGCTTTATCCAATCTTCGAATCACTTCTGAAACGCAATTCTCAGTATGACGTTAGCTCCTTTAGCTTTTATTCTGTCATTATCTCTTAAATGTGAGCTAAATTTAGTCCTTTCTTGTTTTTATGATCTACAGAGATCTATAGGAGATCATTTGCGACGAATACGAAACAAACGAAATAAATTATATATTTTTCAAGCATTCCATGTCAAGATATTGATTATTTTTTTTAAAGATGGATTGTTCTAAGAATAAAAATAGTTCATAAATAGGCACATCGTACCGGATGCGAGCGAGAAAAAACATCGCGTGCGTGGCAACAGCAGGAAATTTCGTTTTTATTATATTATCGCAATTGCCGACAATAAAGATCAATGATTATTTATAATATTTATTTTTTAGACAGTTTTAGATAAATACAAAAAGTTTGCGGATAAATGATTTATATTAAAAGATTTATTCTAGAAAAATAAAAACTTGGGGTCCCCAATGGACCTCATTACGGCTACGTTAATTATATGAAATAATGTCGAGATATCGTAGAGATAAGTTGACTAAACAACACAAAATTAAGATAATAGAATTTATTTAATCCCCAAAATTTAAAAAAAATACGCATGCTTTTACATAAGTCCGTGCATATAAATCAAGATACGTATTTAAAATTATCTATTTATTTAAAAATATTTTTTTAGTATCGCTAACTTATGTTCAGAATATTATTTAAATACAATAAAAGAAAGATTCTTTTATTTCAATATATTACTGTCTGAATAGATCTTTCTTCTTCGAATTCATTTCAATGCTCATTTTGGCTTTAGAATAATTTTAATGAATCTAATTCCGAAGAATCAAATTAAAAACCTACTTTAAAAATTTAAATAAAACAATTTTAATTTAAATTATTATCATTAATTACATAAATCTGCCATTAACCGAATTTATTTATATTATATAATAATATTTATTATTTTAAATATATTTATCTCAATTTCACAAGAACAACCATTATTATGTAAAGGGTTATCTTGAATTAGTAATTCTGTAATTGTAAGAATAGTTCCTTTCATATTTTTTTTATATTCCGTAATATAATATGATTTATCTTAAGAATATAAATGCATCCAAAAATTTATAATGGCATCGAAAATCTTTAAATTATACTTACTGTGATTATATTTTTGGGAAAAGAACGAACTTCAACAGTTTCAAACCCTGTTTTTTATTTATTTATAAAAAAGAAGTCTTTTATTCTTTAGGATATCAGCACAAGCCCATATGGATGTTTCTTATTCATTTTACCAATGATTTTTTTTTTAAATATTCATAAAATACATCAATTATAATAGGACGTAGATTCGACCAAAACTATCCAGAATGGAATAAGTAAACAATCAATGGTAAAAATTGTTTCTACGTCCCTGTATTTCTTAAAAAAATTCTGGGAAAGAATGTTGAATGAAATACAGAACTGTTCCCAGAAATACAAAACGAATGTTTACCGTAATTATACTATACATTATTTATTTTTAAATACACACATACAAAATAATCTTGACATTGCCAAACTGCATTGCAGTCTACTTCCTATACACCTTGGCCTCGTATAACACGGTCATATGTTTCCACAAAAACGTCGTGTAATACAAATCCGAGGTTTGAATTCTGTACAAAAATTGTATTTGCGTTCCAAGAAATATCGAAGTGTGTTAATATCCCTTATTTTCTTTAATTAACAATCAACAAAATACACATTTACATATTTATAAAAAATATTTAAATAACATACATATAATAGATCATTCATTCATCATCCCCATCACTAACAATTCTATATGTTCTACACTTTTTCGAGATCGATTACGAGTGTTTATAATTTCGGCGAATTCTAAAGTATTTTTTTTTGGAGATTCTATATCAGCCGACGCAATTTCTCCTTGATTTTTTGTTTCATGTAGTGAGAATCGCTTCTTAAAACTTTCTTGTCTGGTATTTTTATGTCATTGCAGATTTTCTATCCATACCGTAAGTGCCCTTTTATATTTTTTTTTTTTATTGAAATCGTGTTGTATAAACCTTTGTTAATCGAGGTCAAGGTGTATGCTGAATCAGTGTAAATGCAAGACATCCGATTTTTATATTACACCGTTATTAATTTACATGAATCAATATTTTTAAGATCATTTTAATTAAAATATTGTCAAGGATATTTCAACAGATTTTTTTTATTATCTACGAGAGCTTTTCCTTTCTAGGGTTAGATGGCGACACTGAATGTGTTTATCTTTTCATGTTCCATTATATGAAAGCCATGTAAATGGTATATTTTTATTCAAAATAAAATTTAAAAAATTCCGATTTTGGATGTAACTAATAATTAAATTCTACAAGTAAATTTTAGTCATAATAATATGCTCTCACTGCATTATTAAAATATTGAAACCATCCATTTAGCTTTGTTGGATCTTTCGAATTATTCGAGTGTCATTCGAGAATTATCCGACACTTCCTGCCTCGCGCGATAATTATCTACGAATCGGACGGACAGACTGCCGAGATCTGGCTCCCGAAATGCTATCTTCACGCTTTTTTAGGCAGGTACTCATCCGAGTGGCATTGTGGTAAGCAAATTACGGTTAGTTTGATATGTCTGATTGTATGTAATTTGGACGGGCAAGCAATCCAGTGCACAGTGGCGCGGAAGATGCGAGCGCTCATGCACCCAACTCGCCCAACCGACTAAAGGCGCCCGTGTGACCCTATCTAGGGATGTGCCCTCATCATCAAAACTCAAATATAAACACTAAAAATATTTAAACAAAAAAATAAAAATAATACCAAAAAAATCTGTGATATTTGGAAATCAAAAGTGATCGATATTTTTTTTTTAATAATGGTAAATATTTTTTTTTAACATTTCTCATTTCGAATTGTTGTGTTTAATTATTTTTTTAACTGTTGGTATTGTCATATTTTTTAATTAATACTATAATCCTGTTTGAGTAACCCTTGCATATCACTTAATGAGCTCCGCCATTTCCATAAAGCTGAGAGCATCCAATTATTTTGAAATTAATCTGAGCTTTGCATTCGGTCAGGTTACTGCTGTTTACCTTCGTGTAATTCGCCACGTTTAGTCCCCTACGATGTTAAAGGTATTGCATTCACTTCCCCCTACATTTTTTCGCAGACCACAAAAATCGCAAAACGTATCTAATTAGTAAATAAAAAAATATATATTAATAATAATTAGCGAATACGGAGAAACGTGTCGGCACTCTTCACTTTCACACAGGCGCTTTGTCTATCCATGCCTAATTGCAAAAGCTTTTATCTCAATGTCGTTGAAAATGCCGTCCTGTATTGTTCGCTCCAGACGTCCAAGGATGTAACGGAAATAAATCACCCATCCATTATATTTTCAATGAGGATTTTATCACCAAACGAAACGCATCCATAAAGGATCCATCGGGACAATACCGTTATTTTGTTGCCTGTATAGAATCTCTTTACAAACATTATTATATTGCGGTCATAATTTTCATCTCTATTCTAAATATTTGCTTTCGTTACTTTTATTACCGTTTCCTTGAAACGAAAAAAAAATATTCAGGTAGAGAGTAATTATCTGAAAACAAAAATGGAATACAGTTAAAATAATTTATTTAATTGCTGCACGAATATAACAATCATAATCGATCAGATAACTTCAAAAGATCTTAAATGTTTAGTTTTAGCCTATCTCATTTGCTCATATTATAATACATAATAATTTAGCGTTTGCAAAAAATATTATTAACGATTATATTTTTAAAGTGAATAAAAATCATTAGATTTAGAACCCTATGTCTGAACATTCGCATGATTTTGGATATTTTTGGAACACTGAATAATATTATTATTAATTTTTTCATACAAAACAATGCGTGATGGCATTGCAGTTTAACCCAATTAGCCAATCACGCATAAAAACATAAAAAATATAAGATAACAACCAGAATAAAAAATAATTAAGATAAATAATGTGTGGATAAATATGCTAGGATAATAAATAAAAATGGTAAAATACCATCATTAATTAATACGTAATATGAAATTAAAAAATCTCACAAAAAAGCATCAAAATGGCGTAAAAATTTCCATTTCGTTGATATATTTATTAAAAAAAGTATTTTATTCATTAGGATATCAGTAGAGACACGTATTTTAGCATCTATTTGTTTAAAAAAATAGCATTTAAAATGACAAATTTTAGCATCTATTTAGCGTTTATTTTTAATTACGAATTTGAAGTTAAAAAAAGTCTAATTTATACATAATTCTTAACGATATACAATATATTGATATAAAAAATCATTTGTTCATTAAATAGAAATACAGAATACACCGATTAAAAAATGACATAATGATTAAAAATTATTAAAGTTTATCATCAAGGTATTTCATTGATGTTGCGCTAATGTTGTGTAAACAAAGGTAAGTTTCTTATTACCGATATCGTTTCATCAATTTGAAAATTACATCTACTTCCAGCTACATGCGGGTTGAACAGATGTTTCATGTATATTTAAATGTGACTCGAGATTTAATAAACTTTTACGGGAAACCGACTTAAGAATATCTATTAATTCTAGTTTGGTGTGTTCGTCTGTTTCAAGAAGTAGCTTCTGGGTTTCCATAGGCAAAATGCCACCTATGTTATAACCGAGAGATCGATATATGGAAAATTTCGCAATTATATCGCATTTATCGCCTTTTATCGCTTCTATGTCGCATTTATCGCAAAATGCGATAATCACGTATCTCTAGATATCAGATAAAACCCTATGGATCTTTCTTATATTTTTTTATATATTCATTCAATACAATTAATTAGAATAGGACGAAGATTCGACCAAAACTATCCAGAGTGGAAAAGGTAAGCAATCAAAGGCAAAAATTGTTTATACGTCCTGTGTTTATTAAAATAAATTTGGACAGGCTGTTGAAATACAGAACTGTCCCCAGAAATACGCAACGAATGCTTGCCGTAATTATACTGTACATTATTAATTTTTAAATACTCACATAAAAAAAATCCTAACATTGCGATATTTAATATCAAATATATCTACATAATAGGCCATGTGGTTGAGCATAGTAATAGCTCTGGTTTCCGGAGAGTTTCCGCGAGCACCTGTCCTTACATTGAGAATTATGATCTCCTTTTATATGCGTTTAAATGAAAACGAACGCTTTCTTTAAATATATTATTTGGTTTATAAATATGTACGTTATTCAAGAATGGTTAAAAAATACTCGGACCACATGTGCCGCAATTGTATCAGAAATAATCGACAGCCCTAACCTGAACAGTAATAATATTTATTACTTTTATTTTGCTTTATTTTGGCACGTCAATTGTATACTATTTGCTATCACGGATATGTTATCATTAAATATTATAATTATAATCGAAGTAAATACAATATGTGATTCGGATATGTTAGATACGTATTTTTGTAAAATAATGAGTATTAGGATATTAAAAAAGTAATTGTTATATGCATTCGTATATATTTATTAATTCGTTGTTGTTATAGTTATTATTATTATTCGTGTTTAACGTATGTAATCCCATGCGACCGACGAATTTACTAGTTCTAACTGCAGGACCGTTGGAATTCGGAGGCAACACTTTCGTTCCGCGGTCGAGACGGAGCTATACGGTATACGCGTGCTGGCGAAAGAGACAACGATACGCGCCGGTTGTGACGTAAATCGCAGGACCCCGACGCGGCCGGCCGCCGATTGGTCGGCCGCGGATGCGCCCCGCCCCTAGCGCTAGTCAGGCTGTTGACGAGAGGTGAGGTCATTGCATCAGTCGTGCGCCAAACTTCGCAAGGGGCACAACTACCTCTTCCGAAACTCCGCGCGTATTACGTACTCTGTGAAAACTTTTTCGTCTCGATCAGACATGTCTGTCATGGGACACCACGGTTACCCGTTCGGAATGACGCTGGAGGCGTCCAGGTCTTCAACGTCGCCGCAGCCCGAGGGCCACATCAAGCGGCCAATGAACGCCTTCATGGTGTGGTCGCGTCTGCAGCGCCGCCAGATCGCCAAAGACAACCCGAAGATGCACAACTCGGAGATTTCTAAGCGGCTCGGTGCCGAGTGGAAGCTGTTGTCTGAGATGCAGAAGCGGCCGTTCATCGACGAGGCTAAGCGGCTCCGCGCTATGCACATGAAGGAGCATCCCGATTACAAGTACAGGCCACGAAGGAAGCCCAAGACGTCGATGGGAAGCGCGATGGGACCGGCGCCTCCGGGCCCCGGAGGCTACCCGGGATTCCCCCTGCCGCCATACTTTGCCGGTCCTCAGTCGGTGCCGTCGCTCGCCGAGAGCCTCAACATGAACATGAACATGAACTATTCGCATATGCCTCACTACTTCGGCTCGGCGTTCGATCCGATGCACTTTTCCAAACTGGTGCAGCAACAACACGGAGAGCCTCCGGCGCCTCAGAGTCCCGAGTCCACAGCCGCCGCGGTGGTGAGCTCGTTCTACTCTTCCCTGTACCCTCCGACCAAGCCGTTCCCGCCGCCGCTCTTCCCGATCGGAGCGGCGGGATCGCCCCCCCGAGACCAACACGGCCCCATGGATCAACTCCGACGACCGGTGCCCGTCATATATTAATCGTAATCCGTTACAACGTTATCCTAGTGTTAAAAAGTGAAATATATTATTTGATCTCATCCGTGGCGATTTGTTACTATTATTTTTTTTTCGTAAATTTGCTTATTATATATTTTACACTGTTGATTTTTGTGCATTTATATATAATAAATTAGTTTATATTCTGTGATGTAGTAATATTCGATTGTCATTATAGCGTTAAAAATATATAATAGTCGGATCGTGCGTCTTTAACCAAATATTATAATTGTATCATGAGAATGTTCATCATTATTATTTGTGAAATATATGTAAATATTATATGACGAAAGAAACGAAAATTTTGATAATTTTCCCTCGTCAATATGTTCTAAGTCGAGCGAGAGATTTATTTGATTTATTTATACATGAATATAATTGTTTATAGGTCATTTATCGTGTGTGTATGTAAATATTATTGATAATAATAATAATTAGTAAAAAAAATGTCAGTAGATTATTACAAGATATGTATTATAATTTTTTGTTTTTGTTGAAATAAAAAAAGTTTTTGATAATTAATATATTTTTTTTAATTTATCGCTACCCAGATATATATATATATAATATATTAATTTTATTTTTGGACAAAAATGTGTTACCCGTGTCGATATTTGAACGTTGTAATAATGGCCGCCCGCTGCATATGTATTCGTCCCCAAAAATGCCGAGGCGAAAGTCAACAATGGAATCCCTTTCTGGGGGGGGCCGAGCCTCTTGGGCTCGGGCTGCTGCCGTTCTAGCGGGCACAATGCGAATAAAATATGGAAGGACCAAAATAATATAAGGCTCCGAAGAAAGAGTTGAAAAGAGTGGGCCCGGGGGTGGCGGAGGCCCGCCTCGCCGCCGTCCTCGGAACAAATACTACAATAAATTCATTTTACAACAATGTCGGCGAAGTTTTCTACCCCTCAGCAAGGAACTCCCGCAAAACGAAACATAGATTTTTAATAACATTTATTTAAATATTAATTTCAGCCCCCACATTTCACTGAAATAATTAGGTAATGTTTTATTGTAAGACAAAACAGTTGATGAAGTAATGACGTAATGCGTCTGAAAAACATGCAAAAATTGCGATACCGTTCAAGTGTGTTACATAGTTTTTTTTTAATAACATTTATTGTGTCCTTGGTCCCCCTCGTCTCGGATGACGTCATTGGGACTCTTTGTTGACGGCCCCAGGTTCGCCGCCTCTGCAACGGCCGCCTTCCTCCACCCACGCCGGGGGATGGAAATGAACAATTGCCATTACCGAAGGGTTAAATTGCGAAATTAAATTGGCGACGCATACAACTCGCTTGAAATTATTGTTTTATATAATGCACCTTCAATTAAGACAGTATTGATCAAATATTTTTTTCTGTGAAAAACATTATTACGACTTGTAGGTAGCAACCTTCCTAATACCGTTCAGATCTTCAAGGGAGTTCTGTATGACGCTGATTAAGGAATGGTTGTATACATCATAATTATACATCATAATACACTGCAATGTCATTTATAAACTCTCATATATATATTTTTCATCATTTATAAAAAATAATATAAGATTTGTACAGTTTCAAATACATTCAAATCTTTTTTTACGCGAATTCAACTAATTATTAATTTTCTATGAATGTGGAACAGCATTTACTCACTTATAATCCCAACTTAAAACGAGTTTTAAAATTTCAACGCGATCTTTAGATTTGTATAACTGGATATCAAAAAATTTGTGATTCAAAAAACACAAGTGAATAAGAGATTTACTAATAATAAAAAATCGACAACACAGGACAGTGAAAACAAACAAAAGCGTTCATTAGAATAGTTAATAAGAATTCGATCACTTTTTACACGGCTTTCCGTGTAACATATCTAAGTTATAACGTTTAGCATAAGTTCATAAGGCGGAAATGTATTAATAATATTTTACACAATTATTTATCGGATTTTCATTACTATCTTTTTTACGCTCTTTTTTATACGACATATGTTTTTTAAAGCGTCTTCAATTTTTCTATGAATCATTTTTTATACGGTTTTTAGTAGAACGTATCTACCGTGTAATAAAGAGTTAATAATTCTCAAAAAAATCTCAGAAATTTTATTAAATCGATATTAAATACCGTATTATTCTTTAAATTTTTCCACTCTGTAGACCAAACGTATTCGCCCAAATTATTTTTTAGAAAACATTACCAACCTAGTTTTTTTTTATTTTATTAAAAAAAAAGCAGGGGCGTACCGTCCATATGGCCAGATTGTGCGGCGCACACAGGCGCCGAGATATAAGGTGCGCCGAGAGGCGCCAATTGGAGAGAATTTGTAAAATATTAATTCATTCATTAAACTTTCTTAAAATAGATTAAAATTTATTCAAATCCTTAATCTTTTTCATTCAATGTTTTTATTGTAGAAGGTATAAGAGTCTCAATTAAAAATCTGCACACAGGTGCCGGACACTATCGGTTCGATAATCGATTATTTTCTCGAAAAATAATTTTATTTCAATTAATGGTATGTGACTTGTTGTCATTGGTATAAATATTGTTGTTTTTTTTGTACTCGGTAGTGGATGAGAACCCATCCGTCATGGCCGCTCGAAAACAACCGCGTTGTCCGAAGGGGTCTCTCAGGGACCCCAAGCATTTTTCAAGTCAAGATATTGATGAAATCTTCATTATTATTTTGCCATTTTTTAAAGAATGGATTATTCTAAGAATAAAAATAGTTATTTATGATATGCTTTATAATTTGATCGTTTTTTTTTCTAATCGATATGACACGAAAATGACTCGTCGCAGACTGAGCTCTCGCCGCAGGTGTGCACGTGCTCAGGACAATGATTATTTATAATAATTATTCTTCAGACTTTTTTAGACAAAAAGTTTGTGACTTGAAGGATTAATATAAAAAGAGATAGACACTACCAGGTTAAAATAAATAAAAAAAAAATATTTTATATATATTGTATTAGAATTATACGAGTCACCAATTAATTGCTGTATTATTCATGGGGGATTTGTTAGGAAATAAAAGTTTGCAGTCTGACTTCGTTATGGGACATTATATTTGTCCCCCCATATCGAAAATAATTACATCTGTAAGCACTTGAGCGCACACTCTTGATTTCTCTCTCTCTGCTTTTCATTTCCACCATTGAAATGTTGAGGAGAAGGCTGTGATTAAATCTGTCATAGACTTTTCCCGATGGCTGCCCGATTTTTTTTTTAAATAATTATTTTACGCGGATTGAATAAAAATCGCGTTTCGCAAACACTGCAAAAGTTAGCTGTTCATTTGCAAGCGAACAACCACTTATGCTAATTTTTTGCATGCGAATTAAAAAGCTCACAAATTAGCCCCTTGATACAATAAATTTTATTGTGGCAAAGTTTACCGCGAGTTGATAAGAGCTGGGCTTTTTATGTAAATTGCGCAGATCCACCTTTGCAGTTTGGGGAGCAATGTTTTGCGAATTTGAAAACTTTTATAAATGCATTTGAACAGCGTCGTTAATTGTCCTGAATATTCCATTGAGTGCACATATTTTTGAATTATATTGTCCAAGTAAAATTAATATTTATACACAACGGTATTTTATTACTATTACAATGACTGTTGAGACACGCCACGCAATCGTTATACGTTTATTAATTTGGCAGAATAGCAGAACGCAATCCATTGTTCGGTTATGAAATATCGTTTGAATTTTATAGGCAAACTTTTAGTTGTTACGCGGCGCGATATACAGCCGAATGAATCGGCTCTCGCAACTTTGTTGGCTCACAAAAAGGTTGGCCGACCATGCTACACGTTTAATTTGGACAAAGGCAATTCGCTGATTAAATCTTTGCCGAGTTGATTTTAATCTAGACAGAGTACCCACTCGAGAGCCGCATATGTGCGACATCAATGCAACAATTAAATAAATGAAACAATTTAAATTATTATAAAATCAACAATGGCGACGTCAAGATAGTGCGAATTACGAGCCCGTTTCGATGTTGGATCGTTGTTTCGATATATATATTTTTTTGTTTGCCGACTCCCCCTGCCCGGGTTCAATTAAGGTCTTGCCGTGTTTGGTCCGGCCCTGGTCAGCGGCACACAAGCCGCACGCTACAAACGCATAAGCGCCCAGACCAATTCTGCACGAAATTTCTACAATCCGCCATTCTGCCAGGGTCCATGCCTCAGCGCACAAAGCATTTACTTTCTCCCAGCCCATTTCCCGGCTCGGTTCTATGGATTGGCAGGAATAGAAGGAAAACTGTATTGCTACACGTCGACAGTGTGGGGGAGTGGAAACCTAAGCATCTTAAATACAACATTATTTTTTTACAATAATAATAACAAAAAAAACGTCATAGAAAGTGAATACTCAAAATATATCATAAAAAATATTTTTCTGTTAATTACTTACTTTCAATAGTTTTATTACGGTTTACAAGTGAATACAAAACTATTTATTACAGTTTCTTGTGAAAAAATAATACAAAAACATCAGGTATAAAGAGTATCATAAAATAAAATTGCTTGAATACAGTTGAGATCTCAGAGATAAAACATATTACTGTATAATAAAATACTGTTTATTTTCTGTAATTTATATAATATTGTATTTAGACATTTACAGTGAGCGCCATAAAATTTCGCGAGTTTGTACAGTGCTTTCTTTTTAATTACGTATAAATACGTTTTAAAATAATAAAATATAATATTGTGCATGGAATAAATTTAAATGGTTCTACTCTACGAGTTGTTATTAAAAAAAAATATTAATTAAAAACACGGACATTAAAAATCGGATTATAAAAACTCGCGAATTTTAATGACGCCAGCTGTTTTTTTTATATATTACTGATTCTAGTTTTGCCGTATGAGTTTAAAAATAATCGGTAATTTTGCTGTCAGATTTGAAAAAAATATAAATACAGCAACATTTCAATGTGTTGAAATACCATAAGCGATTTTTTACAAAAAACATCTAAGAATGCTAAAAATAATCTCTAATTTTGCTGTCAGTTTTGAAAAGAAATATAAATACAGCAACATTTCAATAAGCGATTTTTTACAAAAACATCTAGGAATACTTTTATCAATATAATCAAAACTTAATATTAGACTGTATTTATTGAACACATATACCTCGATTTACACCTTTTCCGTTATACGCGATCCAGATAAAATCATATTTTTGAATTATAATTTACAATAAAGCACATTGCATTCGATTAAATTATATTAACGTTAACTTTAAATGCCTGCTGGAAAAGAATATGGTCTGAAGTATTTAAAAGTGACCATTTAATTCTAAGAAGTGATTAGGAATATAATAATATTCTAAATTTAACGACTGCATTGGAAGAACGTAAGTAATAGACGAAGATGCTTTAATTACAATGGTAAATTTGAGAAATATTACTGAAATTATATAATTGATCAGTAAATTGGAAATATCAGTATTATGATATCTAATTGGATTTTTAGATATATTACTCAAAAATTGGTAGCATATTATTTAGTAAAGGCAAATCTTTTGACGATTTTTGGGATCAATTATAAAATGAATTCAACATCATTTTTTTAAAAATTGATTAATAATCAGTTAATCCAAAATAAACGCATTAAATATTATATAATTTCACGCAAAAGATCGTTTAAAACGAAAAGATTTCGCATTTCAAGCTAACAAAATATCTCCACTACATGAATTCATTAAATTTCAAAATATTTTGCATTCGTCGATTAATGCGTTATTTATTTAAGAAGAATAAATATTTTATTAAAATAATATGAACATTGTGTTAGCATTCTAGTAAGCTTTAGAAAAAAAAACACAAATACTCAAAGGGACCGTTCTGTATTGTAATGGAAACAGTTAATTTTATTGCCTTTTAGGTGATATTTTTACCTAAAATTCTTAAGACAATAAATTCCTTTTGTCCTTTCAAGAAAACAGGTAAAATATCGGTTAGTTTTTTTTAATATTCCGTATATTTCAGCCATAACTGTTTTTAAATAATATTATAAATTGTTACTATTTTTTTTATTATTTTTACGCGGTTTTTGCGTTGCAAAAAATAATCATGTTAAGGACTGGAATGGAGTTTTTCGCGGATATTTCAAGTCTCTAAAAAATTTGGTGTTAAATTGTCGATTTTCGTGCGACGAGGCACCACTGGGTCCTAAGCTGAGGAACAATCCATTGTTGGAAACTGTATTCAAATTGAATAACGCGAAGGGAAATGAGACTGGGCTTTCACTATACCATTTCCCTGGCAGCACACCTGGCCAGCTGGCCTCCTCGGGGCCCTCCCTCATATTGGCCATTGTGATGTACGAAGATAGGCCCGGCCTCAATACGGCCTGCCCGAGAGCCGCTCGATGATAAGGATTGAATGATGAATACCCTCCCCTCGCCCTCTGACTTCCGATATCTGATCCCTCCTATACTTGTTCGACATGAACAATCATAATTACATCGAGGCATACGTACGTATCCCGCAAATAATAACAGTATTATTATTTCTTCAAATCGATAACACTGTGGATTTCTTCGGCGACGGCGATAACATCGACCGTGAATGGGTTGCGGGTCCTTCGTCCCCATACCGGATCAATCACCCCCTTCCCTCCCCACTGCCTACTTATAAAAGTCTCTCTATGGAAATGGTTTATTCAAACTTTGTCCCCGTCGAATGGATATTTCGACTCTATTTCCATTCGCTTTTCAGCACCACAATGCCGTTATAACTTGCAGGGATGACGGCAAGGGTAGCCGGGAGGTGAGGGCCGCGACCCTCCGCGCGGCCCTCGTCGTCTAACAATAATTCGACGATTATTTGGTTTGTGTAGAAAAAAAATAACAGAAATTAATTTCGCCATATACCAGATTCATTATCGTCGATTTAATGTGTTATCTGCATATCTTTTGTGGCGCCGACAATGGCGCGATGGATGGTACAGAGCCGCCCAGAAAGAAGTGGCCCGCGGTCAATTAATCAAAATTGTGGCCCGCCCCGCGATTGTTCCGTGACCCCCGGTGCCGTATGCAAAACGCAAATGTTAAATAAATATAACAAATTAATACAACCTCTCGACAATGGGGGGATAATAAAATATGCGAGTGAATGCGAAACATTAATCAATGGCGGCAATAAAACCGCGCCACAGATTCATTAACATACCCGGGTGGCACTGAACTAAGCGTACACCCCACCGAATCCGGCATAGGGATTGAGATATCAAACACGGGATATCATCAATTTTAATTTGATAACAAAAAAAAGGAATTTTTTCATACATTATTTGATAGCAAAATTTGCATATAAATAAACGAAACACTTTTTTATTGTGAAATTTGCATCCAATAATGTACTAATGGTAATCAAAATATACGCATCCCTAAATTTGCACAATACGCTCAGACAGATAAACAAAACGAATTACAGAGTATGCTGAGGGACAGACAGTGTGTAGGCAAGAATAAAAAAATATAAATAAAATATTGTCGGCGATGAATCAGTTTAATAAAATAGATTATTAATTAAAATACAATCTTCCATAAACAGTGATTCTGCATAGATTCATAAAAAATAATAGAAATTTATACGAAATCAATGATAATCTCAGATTACTCTATGATCAGACTGTACAGTCGGCCCTCCTATAACGAAGAGATCAGAATCACGTTATAGAAGTCAAGGATCTTTTAATTGTATTTTGTAAATTGAATGAAATCAATACATCGATCATTTTTACATTCACATATTATACATACGTTCACGTTATTTGACCTTGAAAATTTACGCTCTAGAAATGAGCGCTATATAGCGTTATAGGAGGGTTTACTGTATTTCAGTCAGTGAAGCAGTAAGTTGTGAAGCTAATGCTTTTAATGAAATAGTGTATTTCGACAAACCTATGGGATTAGAGGTGAGAGATGAGGATTTAGAAAGGGAACCAAGCCCAAAAATAGCATTAAATCAGCAATAAAAAATAGTGGAAGAATACCTTTTTAGGAAGAACATGATGCCAACGTGTTTACAAGGGTTTGACCTAGTCGTACCGATGCAGTTTATTAGCGATCTCGAGTTTTTTTATTTTTTTCGAAGATGTCTTTTAATATAAATCCTTCATATCACATTTTTTTTGTATTTGTCTAAAAATGTCTAAAGAATAAATATTATAAATAATCATTTTCCTTTACTGTCTACAATTGCGAAAAAAAAACAATAATATTCGCTTCTGTTGCCACGTATGCGATATTTTTCCTCGCTCGATACTGCGAGAGCTCAGTCTGCGGCGAAACGTCGCCGAGTACGCATGTCATATTAATTAGCTTAAAAATACAAAATATCGACCATATCATTAATATTTTAATTTTATTCTTACTCTATTGCTTGCTGGAGACATTCTTTTTTCTGTATTTAGTTTTGCTGATTCAATTTTTGATAAAAAAAACATTTATTGAGAAGTTAATCTCAGAATTGCCGAAGAAGGTAAACACCATACAGAACATTGCGTTCCAGAACTTCTTCAAATAATAAAAATCACGAAAAAAAATATTTTAAGAAATAAAAACCATTTATTGAGAATTATTTTCTTTTTGTAGAAAAAAAAATCACTGTTTTTCTTCTTTATGTATATTTATTTTTTATGCATGACTAACGACTTTATTTAATAATGTCCATGTTACAAATGATTTTAAATAAATAAATATAATATAATTATATATATCTCTACTTCATCAGCGTCTTCAATAACTTATTAAAATATACGTATATATTTTTAGTAAATATGACATAAATTTAAAGTATGAACAAATAATTAAGTGCGCACTGCGAAATTGCATATCTAGAAAATTTATCAAAAATAATATTAACACAAAAAAGTAGATTAAATGTATTTGTCTGTAAATTTATACACTTACTTATATTAAGATGCTAAAAAATTTGGTGAACATGTTCTATATAAAAATTATATAGCAATGTTAGTATTAGATGGACCCAAATGTAATGTCGTCTTTTCGGAAAGCATAGTTTCTGAATAGTTTTATTCAGTCCTTTGACTGAGAAAGACGTGTTTGAATATTGTGTGTCGTGAAAAGTTTACAATCTTTGCTTAGCGTAGATTTTTTTTACATGTCCCTTTAATATTGACCGAGATGTGTCCTTTGGAAGAAAATTTGCGTAGGTGTATACTGTTTCAGTTTCACGCCAAAAAAAAACGCAACGGATGCAACAAAAAATATTTGAAATGTTTATGAAGACGCATTAAACGTGAGAAAATGTCAAAAATAGATCAAAAAGTTTAAATCAGGCAATATTGATTTGAAAAATGAACTTAAAGTGGACGTTTTTGTGAGGCGGTTGAAAAAAATCGGACACTTAGTATCGAAGAATTATCGAGCCGAGCCGGTGCTTCGTTGTCGTCAACTCAAAGATACCTGAAAAAATGGGAAAGATTAAAAAATAAGGCATTTGGTTCCCCATGCGTTGACTGAGAGAAGCAAACACATGAGGCGCGGTATCTGTTACTGAAGGAGAAAGAAGAGTCGCAACATTAGGTTTTCAGATTTATTGCATCCAGCTTATTTTTCAGACGTGGCTCCATCCGATTATCAGCATTTTCGCTCATTGGAGCATTATTTACGATGTTTTTTTTTAAATCAGAAGATGAAATAATCGGAACTTTCAGACTATTTCGATTCTAAGCCTGCAGAGTTTTATAAAAAAGGCACTTTAGATTTATCTAATAGATGGGAAAAGGTTATAGAAAATATTGGTAATCACTTTGATGATTAGAAATATGAGTTTTAGTTTCATTAAAAAAATACGACATTACATTTGGGTACTTCTAATATAATATTTGGCTGTGATAAATATCAAAGATATACTTTACAGAATTACACTCCCAACGAGATAAATTATTTATCTGATTGGATGAGGTGAAAAAAAAATGAAAAACCTACCACAACAGACTGCGGAAAATAATCTGAAAAATTGGGTACTTTTATTCCATCTTCAGCTAATCTATTCAATATTTTTATTGGATTTAAATATATAATGAATCTTTCCACTACCATTTAGCAGAGGTGTACGTTGTTTTCCTCGTGGGGGAACTGTCTCTCCGTGCGTAATTCTAATAATTCATTATTTACACGGATGAATCTCGAATATGATGTTATATGCCATAAGTGATTGTTGTCGAGATGATTGCTTCTGATGGGGTTGTCAACTTAACTGCAGCCGCGGCTCGTGATAGCGGCCCAGCCAACGCCCATAAATCACGCGTCGCCTGTGTAGAAGATGGTGGCTCCCATTCTACGCAATACGTAACACAATACGAAATCTTGAAATATACATGCAGTGTAAATCATTGCTGTACGTGGAAATGTTTCAAAAATTATATTATTATAATAATAAAAAAAATGTGTATATAGTGAAAGAGGAGAAGACCCCTGTGATTAATGACATCAGTAATGATGGCACCGCATAGCAGATCCGGCAATATGTTTATACGCATCCGTCCCGCATTACTCTCGCAGAGGGAGGGGAATTTCTATTGCATCCTTTATAAATTTCCGTCTTGTTTTGCCCGAAAAAAAAATATTCACCGAAGTGCTCTGCAACATTGTCATTTTCAGCGTAGGATATATTGATTTATCCTGATTGGATACTGTGTAGGAGCGTTCGTTTCAGAGACGCGGAAATTGCTTTTGCACACTGGCGTATCCCATTTGCTAAAACTAATGCTAACAACAAACAAATAGACAGGCGACGCTCCCCGGTATCATTACCGCGAAAATCCGACGCCAAAAACAGTGAAATGTTTGCGGAGCGACTGTGTTGCTGCCACAAATGCGCAATGGCGGAGATGATACGTTAAATGAAAAGCAAACAAATTGAAAGGCGGGCGACACACGCTGATTTCAGCTCGCTTTCAGCCGCCGAATGCTGTTTCGTTCAGCTCGCGATGACGCAAAAAAAGGAAATGCAAATAGAGAAAGTCGGAGAGGCATTCCGGCGGCATTGTCGCGTGTATCGCAATCGGCGTGTGTGTAGCTGGGGAGCGTACGCGCCTTTATTAATTTTGCCCCGGCTTGTGTGTGGCGCACTCTGGTGGATTATTGTGTGCAGTGAAGCATTTGCAGCGCGCTCAATGCGATCGCACTTACAGACTAATAAGGCTGTAGTGCATTTACGGGGATGCCCAATTTATTTTTATAATTAAAACGCAGTTTATATTTTTTTATTACTTCAATTAAAAATTCCGCGTTATTTAAAAAAAATAAAAAAAATCAACATTGTGTTATAAAAAAGCCAATAAATAGATTGTTTATACATATGTATTTTAATTAAGAAAACATAATACTAACGACACGTCGAAAATGTTTTAGTGTATCTAATATATCCTTTATTTTATCATTTATATTCTGAGTTGTTGAATAAACCATGTTATTTCAAAACCCTGTAAAAAAGAAAGGTATTCAATACAATAAAATCTACTAAGTATAGCAGGACGCGTAAATGACAACGCTCTCGGCGATGTCTTACCGGATCGTACCGGATGCGAGCGATAAATAACATCGCGCGCGTAACAACAGCAGCGAATATTCTTGTTTTTATTTTTTTTGCAATTGCAGACAATAAAGGACAATGATTATTTATGATATTTATTCTTTAGACTTATTAAGCTTAGTTTTTCGAGAAAAATCAAAAACTTGGGGCATCCAATATAACCCAAAATAGTAAAATCTCAACAGAAGAAAATATTATTAATTCAAATCACTTTATTATTTATTCCTAGTTTGATGAAAATAATTATTTTTTATAAATCATAATTATATTATGTTTTTAATTTTTACGCGAAACTCTCTATATTTTATTAAAATATTTGCTTGTCATTAATATTACAACGGCACTAAAAACTAAGCATTTTATGCGATATATCTTTAATTAATATTAAATTAAAAGCTAGACTAATACTTTTAGCCAAAAGAAAAAATAGAACTGTATCAAATATTGGTTTACAAGAGCGATATCGATTATTTTGCATTAAGATCTATTTACTTAATAATTTTAACCCTTTAGATGCGAGATGCGGATAAATCCGAATCACTTTGCAAGGTTCTTTATTGCGAGGTGCGGATTTATCTCACGCCCTGTAAAAAACAAGTCGCTTAAGTGCGAGATGCAGTTTATCCTAATACTATTGAATATAACTTTGTTTCGCATTCCGAAATACCTTCGTCGAAAAATAACTTCAAATTTGTTTAGCTCCGACAAATTAACGCAACTTAAGAAATCGCCCTTAATAATTCAACTATATTTTTCTTGTCTAATTGACTTATTTCGTGACTTTTTATGAAATCTTATCTCGCACGTAAAGGGTTAAGAAAACGTTCATCGTTCTCTTTTTTTATTAAAAACAGAAAAAAACATAGGATCCATTATAAAATCAATTGTATTTTTACAGCTGCCTATATTTAATGGAAAAGAAAATTTCTTTGAAGAAAGAATAGAGAAATATTCTTTAAATATAAGAGAACAATTTTAATAATTAAACGAGATTCTTGTTAACATTTACAGCAAAGAAAGATATAATATTTATTTATTTTGTGGAATCTTATTAGGTATAGTTAATAAAATATGATTTTTATCATAACGTTAATATATTTAATAATATATATATATATACATCTCATCATTTTTTCTTATAGATGATTATACAAATAAGCTTATTTTGCCTTTAATTCCTTTAACCGAAATATCTTTTAGCATATAACTTGTTATGTTTAAATTTTCCTGGAAACACAATGAAAATTCGTTTAAAGCTTTAGACCAAATCTCATTATCTTATGAAATATTTAATAATACGATTTTTATATATAACCATTAAGAGATATTATAGTGTAATCAGCAGATAGGAATTTGGCTTCAGAGAGAGATTCTAAGCATTCTACGAAGTTTGTAGACACCTATACAGATGTTTTATTGAATTGCCCAACTAATAGAGCTACTAAAAGCAATTGATCCATAAGACAGACGTTCAATTGCTTTGAAATCTCTATCAGACTTAATCTCGAATAGTGAACGTTGATCAAAGAAAATTATTGCAATTATTAAAAAATAATTAATCGAGTCATTAATTCGACGTGTCTGTTTAAAAACCACCACGTGCCGCTAGAACGATACCATATTGCATAAATATTTCACGGATAGGGTTGGTTGGTTTAATTGTGGAGATAAGGGGGAGAGATAACGATATTCGCTCTTCTCACAACACATCATCCACACCATCCCCCTACAATGGGCCCGCTCACTCTCCACATTCTCCGCCCCTCGCGACACATATCGTATGTCCGAGAAATTGCTCAAGATTAATTATAACAGCTTTATGTCATAATCGTCGCAGAAGGGGAGGGAGAAAACGATTTTCTTCCACAATTTAAAATCTAATTAATTGAAAAGCTTTATATGCGCAACATCAAAGAAAAAATCGTTTGCATAACTCGGCACAAATTCCATGTCGGTTTCAATTTTTGACCAGCTTGTACGTCTTCCCTATTAATGAATCGCCATGAAATAACAAGCACGTGATGGGCGAATCTGTAACTGTGTACGCCCACAGTCCGTGAAAATTGATTACGTGTTATTTTTTCATATTTTCCGCAACTTTGCACAATCTCTAGATTTGTTATTCACTTGTCGCTTCCGATCTGAACTTCTTTGAGTTTTCGCACGACAAAGGAAATCATAATTGTGTTTCTATTGTTGGAGGAAAATATAATTACTAAATTCCATTCATCTTAGCGACATTTATTATATCTTCTGTCTATAAACAATTTGGCCGGAATTAAGAATTTTTAATTCATTTGAGACAAAGATTGTCAAATAATATATCGCAATTGTAATATGACATAACGATATACACCTGATCTCTCTTTTTGCACGGTTTTAAAATAACATAGTTCAAGAAAATAGATAAAATTGGATTAAAAACATTCAACATGGCTTAAAGGACGAAATTTAAAAAAATACGTATTTTTCAGTTGGAAAATATCATATTTTTAATTATTTAAGCAATGAAACCGATCTACTATTTTTATATGAACGTATCCCTGGTGTAAAAAGAGAATAGATTGTATAATAATTAAAACACATTCAATATTAGGCACAGAATTATATTTATAACAATTTGAAGATTTTTTTCAGTTGCCTTGTTCGTTTTCGGACATAGGCAATCTAAAAGTTCTTGTTTTTTCTATATAATTGTATGAGCTGGAACAATTCTGGAGCTCTCAATCAAATTGCGAATATTGCTGAGCCACGACAGCTTCACCTACCATAGTTTACATTCCCTTTTCCCTCCACGATGGTCTGCGTCTTTAACATTCTTCGATAGCACCATATTTTAAGCGCTTCTAGCCTCCGTGTCCCGCAATCGTATAGAAGTACAGACCATACGTAGCATCGTAGAGTTCAGAGATGGATCTTCAAGGAAAGCCTTCTTCGCCACCTCAATTTTGACATTGATTTCCACCTCCAAACTTACTATTAAGTACCCAGGTATTTATATTTTTTCACATACTGAATGGGTTCGTCGAATAATGTTAAAGACTCGAACTGTAGAAAATGAAAATTGGAGCAGTAAAAATAACATTGATATAGCCTGAATATCTACCAATAATTTTGCAAAATTTCCCTAAACACCGTTCAAAATAACTCTTTAACAAAGATGTGTAGACGATTATTTTTATTAATAAATCAAGTATACTTCTGACAAAAAAATCGTTAACTGAAGCAATCAAGTTTTACCATGAGATTTTTTATTGGTTCTCTTAGCTGCTCTTTGGTACATAATAAATCGTATTTTTTGACGCGGAATATTCTCTGTTTTTCTATAAATATGCCTGAAGAACTGTAGAACTCCGTAGATAGCTGCTAATGATATTTTAGACTGAACTCTTCAAGGACCCATATTATTTATAGTATTTTCCGACAAAAAATTATATGCAGTATTTTTTAGATTATTCATTTAACTCATTTAAACTATATGGCATATTCTAATTACATAAATGTCTAATTGGGGTCTTTATAACCCCCCTCCCTGCATTAAAAAATATTATTTTATGAAAAAGGAGTAGGATTTTAATTGATTTTAAGAAAGTTTAACGAATTACCGTAATTATTCGGTGGATAGTCTGCATTTATTGTGCAGTTAATCTTCTATAACGCTCCGTGCTGTAATCCCTCCTATAATGCTACCTTCTAGAACGCCGTTTATATATGGATTCCTTTAGCGTAGTTTCTATCTCGTCGCTATAGGATGGTTCACTTTATTTTGGAAGAAAAATAAATATAAAATTGGGTTTTATTTTTGAGGAAACACGATAGTTATCATAGATACAGGTGAGACCTGGAAATTTTATCTTAATCACAACGTATCTCTCTTTGATGTAGAAAGTTTACATACGTATAAGTAGGTTGAGAAAGCTAGTAATCTTACAAGACGGCAGTATATCACACACTAACTAAAAAAGTATTTAAACCTTCTTGAATCTATTCCTATTAGCGAAAGATTCAAGCTTTCGTATAAAAGCTATATTTTTTCAGGAGCTATTACTACTTCGGTCATCCATTTACCTAGCTAACCCAGCATCATTACCAACATTAACGATATCTTAGTTTATATAAATATTATGAAAAGTCCGCCATTACGCATAATCATATTATTGATCGTTATACAAAGTTCGTTTTGAACCATGTGAATATTTTTTTAGGATATATTCATAAATATTTTTGATATTACGTTCAAAGCGAATCTTCTTAGCGTCAAATATGAATAAGTATTCATATTTTACAGATTCTATTATTACATATTTTACACTTGTGCTAAATCGGGTTACAGCAGCACCAGTGGGCGACTAGGAAATTCAACTATCGATCCATAAGTGGGCGGTGAGTGTTAAAAGGTTGTCGATATCTGCTCTAAATATAGCAACTATCTGCTTCCGTGCGTATGATAAATTTTTTATCAATATTTACATTATTATTATATATATCCTAATGTGGCTAATAAGAGAATGTAATGCGATAGATCTGTCGGTCATGACTGTTATATGCGATGACTATGAAACTCTATTCATTGCTACAGCAGATCATCATTCACCCTCTATTAAACGAACGCTTTGCCAATCCATTTGGCAAAGAATACCACCGTCGATCCCTAACACCACCCCATCCAAACTATCGAGTAAGACAATTAATTGAAATCGGGTTGACATTGCGCGAGTACACTCTCCCGTGTCGCATCCTGCGGTTAAACATATTGTTCGGAGTGGAGCAGGAGTAGAGTACTGTGTTGGAGCAGAGAGGAGAGCGGTCAGTGCTTTCAGATGAGCCACAAAACGGTGAATCAGGCTTTTTATTTGGCCAAGTGGCACCCGAAGCGCCGACCACTCAACCCTTTAATCGCAAACGGCGAGGGCGCGTTACCCGGGGGGTGGTGGACCTACCTCCCCACCCCCACCCCCCACGGCCATTATTATTATTTATTGCGCTGGCCCTTGTGAGCACCCACCTCTATCGTGCGCAGCTCTCACCAATTATAAAGTCGGCTGGTCTATTTGGTGGACTTTTTTTTACTTTTTTTAATTTACGACTGCAGGTGAACGTTTTGTGAAAAGCGCTCTTCTCGATTTCTTAAAATTACTAAAATCAACAACAACAAAAAAACGTAGTAAAATGAAGCACGTATACATCAATCATACTGTAGACAAGAATCTTGACTTTGAAGATATGAAATAATAATTAAAATCAACTCGGGATAGCCGTAAAACTACCCAAGCCAAACGTTGATTTAAACTAGATTGATTAACATTCATCTAACGTGCTTATGTTTTAAAGAATATATATTCCAGATGGTAAGAAATCTCCATGTTATTAATGGTACTGATGATGATGATTAAGTATGGCTTTTATTTTGTCATCATTGTTGGAGTTACCTCCGCCTCTCAGAACGCCTCCAAGAACAACTGTAATTGGTAGACAAATGCCACATAATGCGAAAAGAAATAAAACCACCGGGTTGTAGCATTGCTTTCATCTGAATGGGTTTCTTCGTTGCCACTATAGCATGGAACCTGCTAGAAAGATTACATTTGGAGTAGTAGATACTATCCCAGCATTTGTTTTGGATAACTAAGAAACCTTGTCAATCTAATACGGGATAATCATATATTTACATCATCAATGGCGATGGAGATACTAAGAGGCGTTTCTTCTAGATTTGCATCTGGAAGAACTGAGAAAAAAGAAGCATACTTCCTACGGTAACCTAAGAGATTTCTCTTTTATAGCCAGATTTTGACATTCATCTACGTATTTATGTGTTTTTTTACAAAGGGGTTTTCTTTTCTTTGTCATTAGTGTATTCCACTAACTCGTGAAATTCATTCTTCAAGCTACAGTCAAAAATAGAGGAAGCCATTCTCCGAATCAGTTTGTGAAATTTGTAGATATAGTAGAACTAAATAGCCAGAATTTTCTGGAGACTGACGAGCAACAAACTGCATCTCATCATCATCATAGGTGCTCTATTGTAGAGCCCTTTCCCTAACCAATATCCTTTTCCATTTTATTTGGCCAACCGCCTCGGACTGCTTCCATTCCAATTTCCAATTGGACTGCTTTCATCTGTACTGCCTCCATCTTCTGGTAAGTTTCAATGATGCCGTGTCCTTTCGTACACAGTCCAACCACCTCAGGCATGGTCCTCCTTTTCTCTGGAGAAAGAAAGGCTTGTTAACCTTAACCCTCGACACGTGACCGACCCACCGGAGTATGGCCACTTTGATGACAGATGTGATCTGTATATCCTTGTATAGTCGGTACACCTCCTTGTTGCTTTGGATACGAGGAATTAACTGAGGTTTAAACTACCTTCAGAGCAAGCAATATCGCACAGAATAGAATAATAAAGAAAAGGTGACAGGCAACGAATACATAAAAAAAACTCTAAAGAAGACGTGGAGGAATATCATATGAGACACAAACAAATACAAAGAGTTTGAAGTGAGAAACAATCCAAGACAAAATTTGCGAGAGTAGACACTAATATGTGGGAAAGGTCCGGCGAATGACGGAGATGGAGAACTAAACAGTTAAAATGCGATGGAGGACTACAAGAAAAAAATGACTCGAAGTTCAAGATAAAAAGAAAAAAATAGGCAATGATTCTGTTCTTTATTAATTATAACAAAGATATGTGCAGAATCTATATAATAGTTATTCAATATTTTTTATCTAGTACATTCGTCATTTTTACATGTAGGGGTCTACGTTTTTGGTTTCGATGTTGATTTACTTCCTATTTTCAGCAAGATAAAAAAGCTACTTCACTCCAATGCTTGTCTATGTAGTTATTAACAGTTGCAAATGCTCTGCTACGAGATCTTTGAACCATTTATTCAATAAAATGTACTTGGATTTCTGGGTCCACGGTAGTACATCTCTAACATCTCAAGTAAGTCAGTAATATACATGAGTTTTTTTCTCTCCTCGTATAAAAGCATCGTCGCATTGTTCGTGAAACGGATCATCAATGAAAGCCGTCGACATCCCTGAAGAACGTCTCCGCACTTATCGAATTAATTGACGCCAATGTGCAATGTGCTGGTTCCATCAACATACTATTTTTTCTTCGATTTTCGTTTAATTGAAGCGATTTTCATTGCCGATGTTGATTCATTGGGGGAGCTCGTTAAACTAAAAATAAAAGTGTGCTGAAGAAAATTGCGGTGTAGTGAGTTGCTCGATGGCGAAGTAGAGCATTCTTCTCGTCAATTTTCGCCAAGTCCAATATTTACCTGTATAATTGCATTCTGCATTGAGCCCGTTGCCGTCAAGTGCTGCCACTCGAACACTGCTGATTAAATCTGGTCGCTGAGCTCCAACCGGGGGATATTCTTACCGCGGGCTTCTATCAACTCGATTTTTTTTGTTTGCCGACTTTGGCGTTTTTGTTGTTGTTGTTGTAATCCACCGCCGCTATTTATTTATGCTGGCTGTTTGTTATTACGTCGGCTGTGTGATTTGTCGTCGGGGGGTTCCCGAGTATCAATTATTTTTTACGCCGCTACGCTCGCGAAAAGTTTGCAAACGAAGTGGCGTTTTAATTTTCGGTGCCATTTTAATTGGGTATTACTAACTTTTCTGGCATTGTTTGTACACTGCCTCCGAACCGGGCGATGAATCTATATTAAAAATTTGATTTCTATGTAATAGCATTATATTTTATCAACTCAAACGTAAATAAAATTGACCTATTTAATACTTTAATTTTTCCTTACTTAATAGAAAAAATATGAAAAATACAAAATGACACAAAATATCACGTAGTGTCTTCCAGGTGCCAAAAACCCGCTTCGGGGTTAGAAGGCAACTTATGAATGTATGGATGTATGTCTTTTGGCGCGTTAAGTGGCAATTCAAGAATAATAAATCATATTTTATAACCTTGTTTATAACTATTCACTATTTCAATATTACAAATTTCGCTCCTCTAGATCAGGGTTTCTTAAACTATGTTTGCATCCGCGGAACACCAGTGTTCCGCGGATGCAAAATAGGTGTTCCGCGGAGCCTAAGTAGATAGCTCACAAAAATTTTAAGTAAATTAAAAAAATTAAACATATTACGTAAAATCTAGACCAGATTATTTAAAATTTTGTGCGATGAAATGGGTAGTGAAATTTTAGGTTAGTAAAATTGTCCATTAAAGTAGTTCATTTATAAAATTAGTCTTTCTTTACCCATCCACTACGGCGGCTAGAAAATAACTGCATCGCTCGAAGGGGGTCTCTTAGGGCCCTTAAAAATTTCAAGTCAAGATAATGATAAATTCTTTAGCGATTTAAAAAAAATGGATTATTCCAATAATAAAAAGAATAATTTATGATATGCTTAATAATTTAGTTGATATTTTGAATATTATTACTAACTAATTTGACACGTAAATGCCAACACTCTCGGTGATGTCTCACGTCTCTCTCGCAACTTTCGCAGCATGTGTTCGGCACATCGTACCGAATGCGAACGAGAAAAAACATCGGGCGCGTGGCAACGGCAGCGAATATTATTGTTTTTATTTTTTTTTTCGCAATTACAGACAATAATAGACAATTATTATTTATAATATTTATTCTTTAGACTTTTTTAGACAAATAGAAAAAGATTGTAATATGTAGAATTTATATTAAAAGAGTTATTTAAAAAAATCAAAAACTTGGGGTACCCATCGGCTAGGATAGGAAAACAAGCAAGGCTTCTAAACGTTATTTTTATTCCGATTCAATTAAAAAAAACTATATCAGCACTGTTCCAGTTTTCATCCCTGAAATAATAATGTTTTATTTTTTCGGTTCAGCTCAAGATGAATATTTTTATTTATATTTTACTGATATTATTTTCGATTCATATTTTCTCGGCTTTCGGTTCAGTTGCGGTACAGAGTACTGATGTAAATCATTTTTAGATATTTTTATAAATTATTTTCCACAAAAAATATTCTATAATATAATTAGGAATTCTTGAAAATTTGATATTTTTTGAGAATTTTCTATTGAATAAATATTATATGGAAAAAAATAGCATATGCTATGGAAATAATTGTGGATATTGATGGCCCAATAAAAGTGATATTCTTAATAACATGAAGATTACTTAAATTTAGAATAATGAAAAAATGTTATTAAACTCATTGAGGATTTGAAGCATATATTTCAATATAGAAACTAATTAAATTAATAATATTTAGCGTCAGCATAAATTGCTAATAAATAAATACAATTTCAAGATATCAGCCAAATCATTTGAGAGAGAGCTGCACGGAAATGTCAAATACATTTCATAAGACTAAAGATCGTCAGCTATTGCATATTGAATTGCAGTGTTTTTACAAAAATCCCCATTATTAAATAGTTAAACAATATATCTGTCAATTTTGTTGCTCGTGTGAATATATCTACATTAATATGTGATAATAAACGTACACATAATCGAACGTAAATGATTTTCTATGATAGTTGATTCATCCATCACGCCGGACAAACACAATAATTTGAACTGTCACCACACATATTTTTAGAGCCGCAATTAGATGCTGTTATATTTTTCCTTCTCCTTGTATTCTTACATAATTTGATTCTCCTCCCCAGTATGAAAAGGTAAACACGCGAGATATTGTTTGAATATACAAGTGTCAAAGTAACACATTTCAGATAATATACGAACAAACATCCATCACAATGTTACAGTAGCCAAAAATTTCGACCAACAAACTTAGTGCAAACACAATAAAAAATAAAAACGTAATAAATAACGTTTCGCGGTTTCGGCGATGGGCGTATCTCGTCAGTTTCAATGGGGAGACGTCGGTGGGAGACAATGAGATGCGAGCACAATGGAATCACATCTCTGTTGATTTAATGATAGTGTTTTTGATATGAATGTTCTTCGGCGAACAATACTTTCAATTTTACATTGAAACGTGCTTTCGTGATTGGGCCTGAATGAAAATTGGGGGGATGGATCGCGGATACGATCGGCAGATTGAGTGTGTTGATTCATTTCCAATACCTGTTAGAGTAACAATGACATCGGGCACAGATTAGAAATGCCCCCCGGGCCGGACTACAATGGGACTTTAGTCTAGGAAAGGGGTCGCTGACAAAAGAAACTTGCATAATGTTCCGTGTTTAGGTATTCTGGATATGTCGGCGGATCAGAACCGAGCCCATTGTGCGCGATGTCGACTAATGATTTATACTCGTTCCGAATATCGCTAAATTAAAATAATTTGCATGCAAATGCGAGATGTAGTAGACGCCTCGCATCTCTGGGCTCTCATTGTCACAGGATGTGAATGAGCCGATGAAACTTCCGCTTCAGTATTCTTCTAATGAATCCTCGGCGTCGCATTACACACAGTTTCACAAATCAGCGAGTCTCAACAATTTCGCGCGCCATCGATTTGTAATAATTTTCCCCAGATACAATGGGCGTCGGAAAAATGCGATTTTCCGAGGCGCCCTTCGACGGGCGCCCGTTGCCAATTTGGCTTGTTACACAGAGTCGTAACGAGTGACAAGGAGCAGGCAGCGAGCACTAAGCGGATGCATAATCAGCGCATTATTCGCGGCTGGAGGAGCAGCCTTTTTAAGCCACTTATCGAACAAACTTGTGCCGTTCTTGGTGCCGGTGCCGGTGCCGGTGACGGTGACGGTGCCGGCTCCCCCGCCACAATTATAATAAACGCTCAAACAACTTCCCGTATCAAAATGTTCAAGTGTTGCCATTTTATTTATTATGCTCGTCTCCCCCTACGAGGAGTGCGCCCGTTCGACAATGCGCGCAACGCGACGTGTTTATTGAAATTTTAATAAGATTTTCGCGATTCAGCATCCGAGAGGGATATACGTAGCCGGAGTTTCAAACATTTTATCTTTCGGCATAATAACTGTATGAAAAGTACTTATTTTCGAGTTGCCAAGTGAAAAGCGCAAATGCTTCGTGTTACAACGGGATAAAACCTGTGTTGCGTTAAGTCGACAGAATTCATATTGTGAGCATTTCAAAAATATGTATTGTGTCCAAATCACGTACACGATTTAATATAAGAAAAATCACGGAATTTATGTTTTTCTAAAGAAATATATACATTCGACTGTTTTTTAACACGGCTTTGACACGAATAATTTCTTTTGTCTTGGTATGCGGTTTTTTTTATAAAGAGTTTGGCCATTACTGGCATTGGACGTACATCTTTTACCCCGTTGGTATCGAATTTTACCCTCTCGTCTGTGTCTAGGCAAGTAGGATGGGGTTTGTGTTGTTTTTATTTGTATGTTTATATTTTTAGAGAAAAATAATTTTCAATTTTCATTTCCGTACAGCTTTCTATATTAGGAACATTAGCCATGAAGAGGTTTTGATTACTAAATATGATTAAATTAATTAGTTTCTATATCAAAACTTATGCGTCGAACACCCGCGTTTAAAAACATAACAATAAAAAAAAAAAAAGAATATCACTTTTATTTGGCCATCTATATCTACAGTTCTTTCCATAGCATATAATAATTATTTTACATATAATATTTGTTCATTTAATAATCTATAAAATAATGATCCTTAGTTATTGAACTCGCAAAATTCGCAGAATAAATTCCCAATAAATATTAAATATAAGATTTTTTAGTATTCCTAATTATATGTATTATATTCCTAGAGGAAAATTATTTATAACAATATTTTAAAATGATTTACACCAGTGTTCCATACTGTAACTGAACCGAAAACCGAAAATCTCATTATTTTTGTCGGAACGAAAATCGGAAGTGAGTCGAAAATAATATCGGTTTATTTCGGTTCGATACATTTTAAAAAAGTTATAATATAAATAAAAAACATTTAAAAAAGATATATATGAAGATGAAAAAAATAAGCGTATCATGAATAACTCTTATTATTCATGGAATAATCCATTTTTTACAAATCCGTGAAGAATTCATCAATAAGTGACTTGATTCTTGAAATGAGTCCCTACGAGACCCCCTTTGAAAAAAGGGGTTTTTTTAGAGCCGCCGTGACTCTTTTCGAATATAATAAAATACTCATAAAACAGAATATCTTTAAAGTTCCAACAAAAATATATATACATATTCAGATAATTCGCAGCTTTTTTAAAGCTGTGATTCACTTGTATTGTTCAAGTTTAATAAATATACTAAGAAAAAAAAATATTTAAATAATAATGTGTCGAACACACTATAGAAAACTGCTCTATATCAGAGAGCGCTATAGGAGTGTTAACAGTACAGTAGTTTCAGATTAATTGGGACGCTGGTTTATGGGAAACTCCAATTGTTAGGGCCAAATCCCAGGGATCGGAAATCAATTAAAATAGATTATTATTTGGGACACGTTTCATTATATCTGAGAGGGTAAATTTAAGATTTTAATAATTATTAGCAATTTAACATGGTTTTATTGTTAAATAGTTATTTGAAGTTTTTTTTTTAGAGAAATATGAGACCCTAAAAATAATCAGATCCATTGATATGTGATCTAAACATTGTTAATTTGAGCCAGTTGCTTAAATGGAATATTTTTTTGGCCCAGTTTCGCAGATTCTCCTATATATTTATTTTAAATAAATCCATTTAAAACCAATAGATACGTCATGATTAGTATTATTGTGGAATAATATAATATATTTGAATATAACATTCAATGTCCTTCGATTATATGAGCTAATGAACTCTAAAGGTTCATAAATATACCTGACAAAACAAAGCATCGCGATGCTATCACGTTGCTCGTCTTCATCCCGCGCTGACAAAAAATGACATTATGAAGACAAAAGGTTTCTTCGGCCACGGTCGACATTATGAGGCTCGAGATAAGGAATCAGTGGTCCAGGATCCTGTGGCGTTCGGATGAATACATTCAGCATAATATACCGCTTTGTTTGTATCCTTTCAAAGATAACCGATGGCGTGACATTAGGCAAATGTTTGTACTTGGATGCCAGATGAAAACGCCGATAATTCCCAAACATGTTGGGAATCGATTCCTCGGATGACTCGCTACTGCAGGCCGTAGACAAAGGCGTACAAGGAGATTAATTTCAATAGCTGTGACCGCCTCTACAAATATTTTGAATGCGGCCTATCTGGACATCAATCACGGTTTGACAGCGATTTTGAACGGGTGGGTGGTGCACTCCCAGTGCAACGGTGACACACCCTCGTGTGACGTCTGTCTCGCTTTTTTTGTGTCACTACAACGTTCGATTGCCATCTGAGAATACGTCAGGGGTCGCCAACTAATATTAGAATATTTTTCTCGGCCGGATTCATTATTCAAAGCCGTTCCTCCATGGCAATGGACGTCGGCATTCAAGCGGCCGTCGACAATGGCCGCATCATTGTTGATATTGTAAACTAACAATTAATCAATGCCTTTCTTTCCCTTCTTAGCATTAGTATGGTTCGTTAATCAAACGTCAACGCTGGGGTAGCTAGCCACCCCTCGATGCCCGGCACAAAATATTAATATATATTCATATAAATTTTACATCGATCTTTGTATTATATTGTAAAATGGTATATAGAGAGATTTAAGATTAGAAATGCTTGACATTTTAATAAAATAATGCCATAAGGACAGATACATAATAACAATTTTGTCATAAATCAAATGTTAATGTGATACCTAATTAATCAGAATACATAATTTGTGTAAATTTATTACTTACCTATTACTGAATAGCCAATAAAATAATTATTCAGCAATAGGTTAGTTAGTAATGAATAGGCAAGTGACACAGTTTATTATTTGTTAGTAAATGGAACCTATTTTCCATAGTAGTTAACGAAACGTATTATTTTATAGTTAATTCATATGTAATTATTGTCTACAATTGTATAAAAAAAATAAAAACAACGATATTCACTGCTGTTGCCACGCGCGCGATGTTTTTTCTCGCTCGCTTCCGATAGGATGTGCCGAGTGCGAGTGAAACGTGTGATGTATACGTGATGCGAGACATCCCCGAGAGCTTTTTTAGTCAGTTCCAAAATATCGACCAAGTTAAGTAGCATGTCATAAATTTTAATCAGGGATTTTCGAAAGTATTAATAATTGAATCGCTAATAATCATTTTTATTGTTGAAACGAATAAGAGGAGCTGAACCTCAAATAAATAACGGCTCATATCGATTTACTATGCGTTTTTAGTAAAAATAACAACGTTTAAAAAATTGATGAACTGTTATATAGATTTGGAACGGAGACTGAACCGAAAAATAACGGTTCAAAGTATTCGATTAAATTTTATATAAAAAATATATTTCTGTGTTACTCCTTGTAATATAATAGTCCACTCGTTTACTAAAAAAAAAATTTATATTAAAATAATCAGCGATGAAATCTCATTTACTTAAAAAATTAAAGCATGGATTGTCTATTTAAAGAATTAAAAATATATAGGATTTATATTGGGTGAAATTAATTTATTTTTTGTATTTTTTTAAAAATTGAATTAGCAAAAAATACCCTAAAAAAGTAAAACCCTAAATTAACGTATCCCCACAGAAAGTATGTAAATAAATTATTAATTTACTTACATATATGCTTATATTAGATAATAGTGAGGTGTCTTAAACCTTTCTGCGACGGTGACATTCCATACAAAAAACTCAAACTATCCAATATTAAATTAGACGGCCACTCTAAGGGCCACCCCCTATAACTTACCTACGAAAAACACAGGGATTCAGAGTATCTATTTATCACCTTCTAACCCCTAGCGGGGGGGAGGGGGTAGCCACCAAGATTTTTTCAGAAATGAAACACAACTATCTACCATAGCATTAAAATTGATGGACAGGATCTCATTACATTTTTTTATATAGCCCTGGATAGAGTTGACTAGGGGCCCAATTGAACTTTAATAAATACCCAGCAAAACAGTGCAAAAATATGTACATGTTGGTGTACACATATCCTTGTGTGCATAATAAATCTGGTCTCTAACGGATTTCTCACCACAGAGCAAGTATACCCTGGGAAGGAAAACCCTAATCTGTTGACCAATAACTGGTCTAGTCTCGATACTTTCGCTTCTCTTCCTTCTTTCTAGGGGATCCCTCGCTGAGGAGGTTTTTCCCATTATGAAAGGATTGCTATTGCGCGACAGGGTTAATAATCACTTGCGACCGGCTGCTTGAGACTCCTTTTGGGCAGATGTGCATATGTATGCCTGTGTATATCCATATAGGTGTGTGTGTGTGGTCGCTCGTTACTTATCACTCGTTATTCGTTTAAAGCAGATAACGCCTTAGAGAAGAGAAAAAACGAATACCGAGACAAACCCCCTCCTACTTGCCTGGACACAGTCGAGAGGGTAAAATCCGATACCAATATGGCAGAAGATGTACGTCCAATGCCAGCAATGGCCAAGAGAGGAAAACTCTTTACAAAAAACCGCATACCAAGACGGCTCAGGTCCCCGCGGTATGGACATGAAAGGGGAGCCCTCACGTCACGTGTGAGACTCAGCTTTCTTTGGCCTCGACTATCATGCGAGAGTTTGGTAAGGCCCATGCCCTCAGCGAGTGAGAGCCTTGTGGCTGGCAAATGATGATGATGATGATTAGATGTACCGGAAAGAAATTCATATGTTTGTGTCTTGTTTGAGAGTTTCGAGCTTCGAGCTTTTTTATTTTATTCTTAATAATAACATAAAATATGTGACACAATAAAAAAAATCAGGACAGGATCAGGAGAGACTGATCTCAAATAAGACAAAAAAATGGATTCCTTTTCGCTATATCTAATATATGTATTTATGAAAGTTATGTATGTATGTAGGGTGAGTTTATTACATTTTCGATAATTCAAAAAATTCAAATTGTCAATAAATAGTATATGATTGAACAACCGTCTAAATTTTCATGAACAAATATTTAAATATTTTTTTTACGAAAAATAAAAAATTAAATTAAATAAAAATATGTTATAATGACATAAGATGTTAATGTAATCGCGGGGACACTTTTGATGGCTTTCGCCATTTTTACGATGTTTGCGCATGTGATCTAGTACCGGCGCTTGATTGGCTTGTTTTCGCAACGTTAAATTTTTACGACCGACATGTGACTTATTTCATCCATACACCTAACCAACTTCAGCATATTGACACATTATTATGATAGCGAGAACGATTCTTGAATAATTCGTTTCTCACATAACACCCGATGGGTGACTATTCACTTCATCCACTATGGATAAATAACTCAATTATTATACAAATACGAATAACGGGACATTTAATATCTACACGTGTTGATTGACTGAAGCAAATCAGGTGATGCAAAAAAGTTTCAGCGAAAAAAATTCATACCAATAATTCAATTCAATAAATAATTGATCAAAATATGACTGGTCAACAACAATTTTTTTTCTGCAAACAGGATCGCAAATAATCGCGACCCCTGCTCTGAAACGAAATATCTTTGACCCGTGAATAACATTTCACCATAACCCTTTCCATTCTGGATCAACCGCTGAATAACGGACCTTCGCCGCTTCATTTCGGCACAGCTACTATTATTATCAGAATCCATTTTTTTGTGCAACACATTCCTTATGTATTCATTGTATCATAAACATTATTGTTGTAGCTGAAAGTAATGCCCGATTATAAACAGGATAAGGAACATGTCATACGTATATAAAAGCAATTGTGCACCAGTCGGACACTTCGTTTGTATGGCCGTTGTCACGTCCGTTTACCGAGCCGATCAATCACGGGGTCCCGAAGGAGGGACGCCTAAATAAAATAAACATTTGGGGGTCCTGGACCCGGGAACTCCTTGTGGCCAAGGCCGATCATAGCCATTTCCGCGGATTACAACGACGCAGGGGCTACGCGTGATAAACGATGCATTTTTAACAGGAAATTACAGATATTTACCAGTCATTCTAATCAAGGACATGACTTTTCGTTAAAAGTGGTAAATTTCATCAATTTCATATCTGTGTTTTAATGTAGTATAACATATGAATGTTTAATGGCTTATTAAAATTATTTGTTAGGATAAAGTGGGCAAGGGTAGGAAGAATAAAAAAAAATACATTTGTTCTAAGTGTTTTTACTACAATTTTGTCTGATTCTACTTCTGACCATACCATTTATATTTTTTTTTAGTAGTTATCACCATATTATAGAAGCGTATGTATAGATGTATCTGTCACTGGGATGTTGAATTTAAGTTATAATTAAACAATCAGAGTAGCAAAAGAATCTATCTTATCTAAATGAAAATTCATTATTCTCTTTTTGTTGTAATAAACCTGTTCTATAGACAGGAGAAGCGTTTTATAATCAACCATATTTATAATTATTGATTAGCATAACATTTTTAAACATATATTTTTACGGTCCTGGACATGTTTTTTGGGCCCTATAATTTTTATTTAAATTTATTTATTGCTATGACAAGAGTTTGTGCATTAACCCTTCCTAGTTTAGTCATTTTTTTTTATCGAATCTACGTTTTACTTTCATTAACCGTTTGGGTACCATGATATATGTCCTCCGTGCGGGGACGACGCAAATACTGTAAGGACAAATGTGTCCACTGACATTTAAAAATTCGTACTTTTGACTCATTGATATTAAATTCGATCATCGAATCTGCAGTGTGGTAGATAAATTTTGAAGGGGAAATATATGAAAATTTGAAGGAGGAGATTGCTGGACATCTTAAATCCCTTGAAAACGAACTCAGCGTTACTTCTCTGAGCTGAAAGAAGAAGAAACTAGATTGACACGAAATCCATTCTCTGCTTCACTTGATATAACCAGCATTCCCGAAGAATTACAATATAAATTCTTAGAATTTCGGAATGATTCCTTGGCACGTAACTTGTTACTGAAAAAATGCTCACTCAATTCTGGTGTAGTATGTATCAATCATACCCAAATGTGACGATGCTTGTGGATTTTCAACTCTTCTTTATTTACTAACTAATTCTTAATAATCTTCATCTTAAAATTTAAATAAAATTACATTTAAAAAAATATTTTGGTTGTTATTTTTTTAATTACCTTATTAATAAATGGCTTTTGGATTGTCGCCACCCGAAAAACGTTGGGAACCTATGATCTATAAGCATTTATTGGGTATCTTGTTCAATATCCTGATATCCTAGTCATTTTTGTTTTATAAATAAATAGAATAAACGCGGTTGTCAAAAAAAGTCGTCTGGCTCACAGCGTGGAAAAGGTTAATTAATTGTATAATTTTATTATACTCTAAAAAAACACACATGTATTCCAATGAGAGTATATAAAATAAATTGCAGGACTTTCTTAGCTGATTATATTTACAGATGATTTTTGGTAGTCGAATTTTTGATTAAATTTGAACAAATTTCATAAAGAATGTATCTCCTCTGTCATACAAAATATATTAAAGCAGTGAATCTTTAAAATAGTGAACAAATTTTAATTACTTTAATTATAGTTATCAAAAATAAATCTGTATTTAATTTATGTTAAAAAATATAGGAGGTTTTTTTTTAAATCTAAGACGTATTAATGATTTTTTTATCTGGATTTATTGCTTGTTTTTCAGAAAACATAAAAATCAATGAAATAGATGATTAAATTCGGTTAACAAAAACCGATCATTTTCTTCATATTATTGTCGAAATTATCATTCGATTGATCTGAGAGAAATGATTTTTTTATTAATTAGGAATATTATTGAATATGAACGCCACTGCTTTTTATAGCCTAGCTAATAGAAGGTAGACTTATTTTTTCAATTTAAAATAAGGGGTTGGTACATCTCTAATGAAGAAGACCCCAAAGGTCTCCGTACAAACCGGTCTAACATGCTAGTATACAATAATAATTTTGAAACACTGTCTCTGAATCATAATTAAACATCGAAAACATATCGATTCGTAGATTCTAGCAGCTAATTAATTTCAGTGGCTATTCTGGCAGAATGTTCCCCGGCTGAATGAGGTCCCTCCATTGTGGTGGATTACAAATGATTCGGATTGCTGATGTCCCGCGCATTGAAATCGAGAACAGAAATAGGATTAGGTTTTCGGGTCACATTGTTCGCGTAGTCACGGTGAACCCTTTCAAACTCGGAGACCGGTCAACTTTGGGTTACTCGCCAACACGTTCTTAGCAACTCCACTAATCATTACACAACTATTAAATCCTTTCGGGCGCATTTGCGGCCAGTTAATAGCTCCGGGACACCCTCGGCGAACAATTGGCCCAACAGGACTAATAGACACCGGACAATGCGACAATGCCCATATTTATACAGTGTCCCACGACCGTGATGTACACGGTTCACGATAATTAATCGAGATTTTATGATAACGCGGAAATTCATTGTCGAGACAGTTGCGCATTGTATTGAGTGTTGACGAAGAAAATGGGAAAAGACGCGCGTTGAATAGACGCCGCGAGGAGGATGGCATTCTTCGGGAGTGTGGAGTGAATGCACCGGCGGCTCCTCGTCTCCCTCGGCTACCGTCTGACAATGAAGATGCATTGTGCATCTCTTCAGTTGACAAATCGCGTGCGTGCGTGTTTGGGAATGTCATTATGATGCACCGAGAGACGTGTTGAATAACTATGGGGCCAATGTCTTCTGAGTGCTGTGCCAACAAAGGCTATACTGCTGATTTTTAGTCTTCAGAAGTGGCTATTGAACCATTCATTACCAACACGACAAATACAGTATCGAAAATATTAAAAAAAAAAAAACAATATCTTCCTCTACCACATCCTGTACATAATATTGCTTCTGATAAAAATATATAAATCAATGACAATGCAGAAAAATTCTCACACTCGTGCAAAGTTAGAATGTTATTTATCATTTATTGATTCTACAATTAGGACTGCTTAATGAAAAGTTTGAAATACATTATTTGAATTTCCAATACACGCCTATTCCTGAATAATATATATGCATAACTCAATTTGTATTTTTTTTTTTTACCTTAAATATTCTAAAAAATATTTAAAATTATCTTCATTGACTAATTCATTATATGTCATCTTGATTTTTGCCTGTGAAATAAGCAGAAATCATCGAGGTAAACATCGCACAAGACATATTTTTTAGGTTTCGTGCTTTGGATTTAAATTCTTTAAAAGGGGATTATTTGTCGTCGACGAAACTTACCTTTATTTTTAAACTGGTGGTTCGTATCTTAATTTTAAAACAGACCTGGATGCATTAAAAAATTCATATATATATTTAAAATGATTTGCACCTCGGGGCGTCTACGGCATGTCACATGGTTAATAAAAAAAATGTAATCCTATGTAAAAAAAAATATATAAATCAGTGTTTAATTAATTTTGGCACATTTTATTCACAGTTTAAAATAACACTATACATGTTTTTTGATTTTTCTCGAATAACTCTTTTAATATAAATCCTACATGTCACAAACTTTTCTATTTTTTTAAAAAAAATCTAAAGATTAAATATGATAAATAACTAGTTTTCAAATGCATAAAAAATAATAACAAAATTCACTGCTGATTGTGCGCGATTTTTTTCTCGCTCGCATCCGGTACGATGTGCCAAGTGCGAGTGAAACGTGCGATTGACACATTCTGCAAGAGCTCAGTCTGCGGTGAGACATCGCCAAGAGCTTTGTCATTTACGCGTCATATTCATTAGTTAAGAAATCCAAAATATCGATTAAATTATGAAGCATATCATGAAAATCTATTTTTATTCTTAGAATAATCCATGTCAATATATTGATGAAGAATTCAACAATATCTTGACTTAAAATTCTTGGGTTATCTGAGATACGCAATTGTAATATTTAATTTAGGATGATTTTAAAAAATCATTTTTTTATTAATATTTTTTCTAAAAACAAATATTATTGAATGATGTGTTTTTACGAGCCAAAAGGAAGAAGAGACAATTCATCTAAAATCTAAATCACTAGAAAATTATCACATAATTTTATCCAATAGTCTCTGAAACATTCTGAAAGGATTAACGACGTTTTTTTATAAACAATCACATTATATATAATGATATAAAAAAAACTGTCAATAGTAAAATTTGTTTAACACGAGTCAAACAAAAATGGCATTGGATTATAAACGATTAGAAACGTTAAATGAATTATAATTTAATTTATTTAAAGTCGATGGCATTGACAAATTATTTTTTAATTAAGTTCGTATAATCGGAGCCGTAATACACCAATAATAAGTTTTATAAATGCGTTAAATCAATCCGCCACGAGCGTATTTTGGGTAATATTACAACATTATACGTATAAAAAATGTATTTTAATACATTATGGGTTAATTTTGAGTAGTATCTATATTAAAATGTTAGTTATATCCATCATCGAAATATTAAACATGAATATTCTTATAATTAAATTTAGAAACGAATCCCTGGGATTTAATCGCTTAACCGGTTGTGGCTACAACCGGCTCGTAAGCCCTAATCGCATTACTGAAACCCAAATAATTTCCGTGGTGATCCAAATATTTTCAATATTTATTGATTCACAGATGATAAACGGCACAACACATATTGTACAATGTATAAATATGTTGATCATTTATGCACATATACCATGAGTGGGTATCATGATTGAGCAAACACCGAGTGCCCAGCAACCGAGTTGGTTCTCTGGTATTTCTTCTCCGGTGGACCGAGTCGTAGAGTGTGTGACAAAGACGCTAATGAACGGAAGCCGTCGGACCAGTAGTCGTATTGACACTCCACCACCTTGCCGGGTCTTCTACGACGACAGCGATCGACAACTATCGAAACGGCGGAAGAAACGCGCTAGATTAGCTCATCATATGCACTTTTTCATCGCGGTACGTCGATGTGTATGGTGTATAGAATATTTGTGGCGAAACGGAATAAAATGGTTGACAACTCGATTTGTGGAGAGAGTGTGCGACAAGTTGACAACTACTAGGGACGGGAGGAGAGAAGTGGGTGCTCAGTGTAACTGCTGGGCACACAACCAGTTCGGTTTGTTTAACTAATGGATTCCACAAAAAAGTACTCTCGTTCACCCCAGACAGCGTACAAAGCGTTAAACAGACTGTGGGCAAAACGCGGAGACAGTGGAGGAACGAAAAAATTGGTAGATAAATATTAGAGCACACAATGGAGCATTCAATCAAAGACAGAAGCCACTAGTCAAACAGTCCTCAGTGGCTTGTTATCATTGTTGGCCGGTTGTGTGCTGCAGCGCTTATGACCAACACACACATTACACGTTCGCATTCAACGGCAACACTGAGCTCTTTACGCCATTTGTCACCAAACAACGGATTCTTCCCCGAGATAAACACGAGTAATTGAATGTCATTGTGGCGTGTATCGTCGTTGCTTTCAAAAAAAAAAATATTATTCAATCTGTGTGCTTTGGTTTTTGTCTCGATGCCATTTGTACAAACAGCGCGCGAGATGCTATTTATTGCAGATCAAGTGGTTTGTTTCCTGAAATGCAGAAATAATATTTTTTCATTTTTTTTTCAACTGAAGAACGCGTTGATTCCGCTGCCATTGGCCAAGAGCCATAGCCAAAATGTGTGCAAACACTGAAAGGAAAATATTGCTTCAGCAATTAGAGCCAGGCCGTGGTGGGATATTCTGCCTCACGTGTGAAATATCTTAATTGCGTAGAATGTTATTTATGTGTATCTCGGGCAAACATACTTGTTGAACAATTATTGGTCATGAATGCCCCATTTTAAGTATCATACAACACCCATTCACCGCAAAACAAATGTAATTTGCATCAAAACACGTTTTTAAAGTAGAATCTATATATATAATACAATCGACATTCCACGAAAAACCGCGTAAAAATAAAAAGATTCTCTGATTAAATGCTATCGATATAGTCTTGACTTGCCACGTGTTTGAATAACAGAAGACTTTTGGGGGCCATCGTGTAGATTTTGGTACTACATCAATGCAGGAACTGAACAAAAACTATTTAAAGTGTTATCTAAATTACCTTATCGTACTATTTCGAGATGCAGGAAGATCACATAATCATTTAATAACATATTAATATTATAAATTGACCATGAACTCTATGTAAGTCCAATTTTCACAAATTTTGTTGTTGTTGTGTTAGTAAATTTGTCCCTGACGTATATTGACATTGATGGATATGCTAATTTTATATGTAGTTGCTTGTAGAAAAGGTTTAAGTGTGCACGATGATTATTTCATGAAAAAAATACGTTTTGACTAGATTGTGGAGATTAAAACGGAATCCTTAAGATTATAAAGGGAATATCGATATTGCGTTCAAGAGGTGCTCATAAGATTTGAAAATTATTAACACAAGTGTGTGCTATATCCAGGGACGGCTTGTCCATATACACTGCATTGATGTAGCACCCCTAAACAAATTTAAAAAAAAAATATTTTTATATATTAATATGTACGTTTCTATTGATTATGTATTATGTATACGAACATATAAATATAAATTATATTAATTATTTTGGTCGGTGTCTACACGAGCAGTTTTACTCCGCGCGGTGTAGAGCAATAGCGCTCACTGTTCGTCAGCGCAGCCGTGGTCGTGTATTGGATGGATGCGGGGCGGCAGCGGGTTGGGGGTGGATCTCGTCGGTAAACGGTGTGTTGCGCTGCGTAGTTCCGAGTCTTTTTTGAAATCTTCCGCAGCACCATCAAATATTTTACCCAAGAGACGCCACTGGTTTTTGGTATAATTGTGTTAAATATTTTTAGTGATTTACAAAATAGAAGCAAGATTTAAAGAGAGAAAACTCTGCTGACATATATAAAGTTATACTTTTAAACAGCAACAAAAAAAATAATATTATTGGAAAAATAATAAGAATAGTTTTGGAATAGATCATCCAGAAAATCAATGTTTGTAAGATTTGATTTCATAAAATACAGAAATAATTTCTCCAAATAGTTTTTTACGGTTCAGTTTTCGTTCCGGGTCAATTTTAAAAAAATACAGGTTCAAGAAAATAACGATTTTTTTGCTGAACTCCTTCAGTTTTCGTTCCGGGTCAATTTTAAAAAAATACAGGTTCAAGAAAATAACGATTTTTTTGCTGAACTCCTTCAGTTTTCAATGCGATTGATTATTTTTTTAATGTTTTTATTTGTATTAAACAATTAAAATGAACTTATATGAACCCTTATTTCTTTTCGGTTCAGCTCTGTTTTTTTGTTCCGACAATAAAAATGGCTTTTAGCAGTTTTAGATTCACTTCCGTTTCGAATCACTCGGAGCTGAACAAAAAACCGATAAAAACGATATTATTTTGAATGAATTAAAAAAATAACGGTTCGAAGTCTTGACATTAAGTGCTTAAAAATATTCGTAGAACTGTTAAATAAATTATAATACAGTAACAATAGGTAATTTTATATATAATTTGCAACCAGAATCCTCTAAATCTCATTAATACAATCTTAATCGAATGCTAAAAAAAGAGTAGAAGAATATTGTTACGATTCAAAACCCCAGTTAATGGTTGTATATCAAAGAAAACTCTCTGTATTAACCTTTTCTACTCCGTGGAACATATGTATTGACCTAAAAGATTTTTTAGAAAACAATTCGAACCAAGTTTTTTTTATTCAATTTAAAAAAAATCAGATTAAAGCATATAGTTGCTTGAGAAAAATATATAATGAGGGTAACTCATAGATTCGACTATAAGTGGACAAAGCAGATAGTTCATTATTGTATATAAGTCATTTTAAACATAATAATAAATTAAAAAAGGCAGAGAATAAAATTGAAATCATTTGTTGTGTTGCAACTTTTTTCTCGGACTTCCATTCTCATCTTTTGACATAACAAATATCATAATATTAGTTATTCCATTTAAAAACAACATTTAAGAGATCCTAATTAAATCAAATATATTTATTTAAAAAAATATTGTTGAATAATTTATTAATGTTTAAATACATTTAAATAAAAATTGCTCTGAAAGTATTCCATGTAGAATTCTGGCGTCCTTTTAATATTTGGCGGTTTTCCGCAAAAGGATTACATTCAATGTTTAATGTTAATTTCAATAGTTAGTTTAAGGGATTAGGCAGATTTTCCTAGATTAAAACAAATGGATAGTTTTCGTTGACAATGCACACGATGCCAAAACCATCGCCACTGTGTAGCCACCGACTAACTTATTCATTATAATCTTGTACTATACATAAATATGTTGAATGCAGACAATTTTCACAATTTCACAATTGACCGCCATAGAAATTTGTTACACAACATTACCATTTACCATTGTATGATGTCCTCGCGACAGGACGTCATTGTGGTGCGATGTCTCCGAGCAGGACCACATTGTCGCCATTTGCTACACAAGACTGGTGCAGACAATGGCGAGGACGACCGTGTCCGAAAACCGCCGGATTTTTTTAAACAAGGAACAATCAAATATTTATTTATTGCGGCAGTGATGGTTCTCGGTATCCGTCCATTTGCAGCGACTAAAATATATGATAGATAATAAAAATGTTAAACGCCATGGTAGACCATAACAAATGTTTTACAACGCAATCGACAAAGGGAAGGTGTTTGACAAGCTTTCATTTCGTTGGCCAAAGGAATTTCAATGACAGATGCGGTCAAGCGCAATGCACAAAAAAAAATGCATCTTGACCTCCGATAACGTCGGACGGATCGATATCGTACTATGCCGAATTAATTTTTACCATTTTTTCGACGCTCTACATTTGTCGGTGCTGATGTATCAAAGGCATTTTTTAAAGCTACAAAGTCAGCTAGTTTATGGCTGGTTTTGAGGCTCGAGATTATTTGTAGCGACGCGTTGTTTACAGCCATTTATGGTACCATTGTCGGACGGACGGTTTTTGTTCATAAACCATTGTCCGATTCACATTTTAATCTGCGTCTTTCACTTTGACATTTATACAGGTGTACCATCTATATATTTGTACCCCATATATTTTGACAAATGCACGTTTCAGCCGTGGGTCGTATATAATGGAGACAAATGGTACCGTTGTGCTCGAGCCTAGCCATTTGAAAGGCTTCAAGAAAGTCGCATTATCATATTTACCAAAACAATGGCATCTATTGACTATTTTGTGGCAGAGTTTGGTACAATTCTTCACGAGATATATGACCGGTGTAAAACACGTCCGCTGTCATTGTCCAATGGGACCGGTCGTAAATTTGAAAATCAAATTCGACCGCAAACATGAATAGTTTACGAGGTAGTCCGGATCGGGATTTTTTTCCTAAAAATATCTTTCAAAACCTTCGATAATCTTAAGCGAGTGGTACGCACATATGTCTAAGAATTCGCCGGGAGATTTTAGTACTGATGCGAGGAATATGCGGCAATAAATGTTTGATTTATTCATCCTCCTTGGCACACTCGTCTGCAAAATTTAAATCGTCTTTGTGTTCAGGGAACGCCTTCAGCTTATTTATTTTCGCCATTGTCTATTCGGGCCCCAAACATAATTGGTTTCCATAAAGCCTCGTATTTATGTTTGACATTCATTGCCCAGTAAACTGACGTCCCAAATCGCTTTCTCAACACGTATTTAGTGTGTGGACCGCGTTGTTGCACTCTCTGTTTCAAACAAGCATGATCAGAGTGCAATCTAAATATGCAAAAATAAAAAAATATGAGTATAATAAGACTACTTTGATAATGATGCGTATAAAACAGTGTTAAACGAAGTCACTTTAACACTAAATAAAAGTAAATAGGGAATAGGGCAACAGGCGATTTACAAATAAACAATTTCTACTCTAATTTTAAATTATTTTTGTATTAATTTGCATAATAATATTTATTACATAATCACAGAAATATAGCATTCATTTTTGTAATGAGGTTGTTTTTTTATGATGAATCAAATGTCGGTAGCAGGAGGTTAGTTCCGATTAACGTTGGCTAACTTTTATTAAGGAAACCTAAAGCAAGTTCTTTGGGTTCATCGTTTTCAGTCTCACTATTTTCAAGTTCTTCTTATTTTATCAGTTCGTCGTTGATAATGCTTTCACTAGAAACCTGCAGTAACTCCTGTTGATTTGTTTAGATTACTAATTTTGCCAACATTGATCTACAACCTTCTTTTTGGAAACCCATGAATACCTTCGGTAATAGCTTCTGCCCCATTCCGTTCATTGATTTATAACTTACTTCTTGCCAAGCAAGGTCGATCTTTATTTTCATATTTTTTATCAAAAAGTTGTTGATATCCACAATGATTTCCTAGTCCATCGGCAGAATCAACGACGTGGTGTTGAATGGTAGGAAAATTACATAAACCAGAATGCAGAAGTACATGTCCATTCACCATTATCCAATATATAGATTGGACAAAAATATGTTCTAAATCAATTTTAAAAAAGGTCTTCAGTTATTCAAGATTTCTTAATAAACTCACTGGCAAGACTTTTGGGTTTTTTTGGCTTCGTACAAAACACGTTATATCAAAAAGGCGATAAACAAGGTCTCCCTTTACATTTAATTTTAAAATAATTAATTAAGTCTACTGTACGAACTTACATCTAAAGATCAACTAATTATAATTGTAGAACAAGTGCTTTATTTTTTTCTCTTGTATCAGATTGGATACTTACACATACTCACATGGCAGATTAATTTATCGCACCTATCAATATAATATAAAAAATACATGTCGATATGCCAAGGATGAATCCTTGAAACCCTGAGAGTCGAAGAGTATGCCCATATCTCGTCTCACTTATTAGAAAAAATAATGAAACCAATATGGAAATATGAAGTAGAGCCATACTGGACAACCAGTGTTAATTTGGATCTCAGCAGCATCTACATTTGAGATTACTCTCAAGGAAAACTAAAATCAAGCTCTAAATGACTCTCATCAGGTCGGTCCTAAAACATACGGATCAAAATGAACGACAACTGGATAATTCTGAACCGAATATTTGGAGCCATATTCGATGACGAGGAATGGCGTATCCGAAGCAACGAGGAGCTGTACCAACTACTAGACTAAAGTCCAGCTCTACATGACCCTCATCAGGCCCATCCTAACATATAGAGAAGAATTCTGAAGCAACGAGGAGCTGTACCGACTGTACAAGGATATACCGGTCACATCTGTAGTCAGATTGGCCAGATGACAGTGGGCCAGTCACGCGTCAAGGATGCGGGACAGTCAGTCATCAAAAAGGCTTATGGTTAACAAGCCTTCCTGTTCCCGGAAGAAATGAAGACCAGGACTGAGGTGGCTGGACTGTGAACAGAAAGACACTACATCATTGAAACTTACCGGAAGATGAAGCGGCAGACCGGATAGAATGGAGAAGGATATTGCATGAGTCAAGTGTTGTCGCGTGTCGGTTTTCAACGTGGCGGCGATGGCGGTTGGCACTTCGTAAATTCTACGAAGCTATGAGAAGCTAGGCCGCTATCCAGGCCTAGTGTGTGCTACATGAGGTGCCAGTTGCATCAGATCAGACCGTAAATTAAATACGAATTGGCCCTAGCCTCCTCTGATTATTATTGTTACAACCGCGCGTTGACAGCTCGGCTCCTGGGCTCATGGCTGGCAACTTAATCCGTATTTAAAGAGCCTAGATAACCTGGAGGACGACCGTCACAGTCCTGGCATTAGGGTTGGAACATGTCTCTACCGAAGATCGCGTAGTGTCCTCTAGGTGGCAAAGTCCAGCCTCAGTGTTAGATTGTCACTTACGATGTATCAATATGTTGCATGAGGCCATTATTATTTTTTTTAGACTAGTTTGTCAAGTAGATTTGCTGACATTTGATCTTGACTTCAGAATTCTATCATTCCAGGGAAAGATAGATTTTTTTTAGAACTTGTCTATCCTTCTATTTAATGTCATGGACGATATATTATTAGCACACCTTCTTCTATTTTTTTCTAGTTTAAATGCATGAGTAATTAAAAAATTTTTTTTTGAGAGCTGAGATGGTGTCACTAATGTGTCACATCACTGTTCCTACAGTTAGAGTTCTATGTTAATATTTTGTGCCAAAAAATAAGCGGAAATCTGT